>JAKSYS010000596.1:0-39665 GCA_022925895.1 Fragilaria crotonensis | reverse complement strand
CATTTATTACCTACACGTAGCGCAAGTACAGCAGTGCGTTATTAAGTACGGAGTGGGTTGAGAATATGGTCTTTACACGAGTACTGTAGTACGTAGTACTTGCACCTCTCTTCTCACTTTTGATACCACTTTTAATATACTGTACCACCCCGTGAAGAGTGTCGTGAATTTTAAAAGTACGCGTGTGCGTAAGTACTATGAAACTGCTAGGTAGCACTCCCCTCTACTACTTGTACAAGTGGTAGCCGCAATTACTCCTATTAGAATAGTACTTTATTTACCCCTCCTTTTAACTCGATGCCCTTCCTCAGCTTCTTTGCAGGATTGTGAATTATGAATTATTTGTTTCTTTACATTACATTCTAAGTCATAATCAATCAAAGGTGAGGGCCAGTTAAGCATTTCAATAAGATAACAAGAATTTCCCTGCACATTCCACACAATACATTTAATTGTGAAGACATACCCCATAATGCTTTCCTGGTAGACCTTACACCAATATGGTCTTCATTTTTCACATACCTGAGAAATCTAACACCAATCTGGTGTTTATGTTTCATACATGTTGTTTTCAAAGCTCAATCATGTTTGAGGCAACCTCCTGCCTCCCAAGAACCAGCCAGTGTTCAAACAAAAGATGATTCCAGAATCAATCACACTTACCAGCAGTCATTCTCTTGAAAATGACTGTTTTGAAGAGGGTTTCCTTGACGGTAATTTGACCTGCAGCCCTCCACCCATCTCCCTCCTGCTGATTTGTTCTGTGTGAAAATAGCACCTGCTCCTTTTAAGTTCTGTCAATTGTGTGCTCGCTCCTTCTCAATTAGGTGTGTGGATACTTTCAGATTTTTTTGTTTTGTTTTTAAATGTGTTTCTCTGAGACTAATGCAAATGTCAGTGAGCCATTCCCTGTGGTGCATTGATTTGGAGCCATGCTGCAGCAATTCATAACAACATGCAGATTATGTTGGCTCAGGTACATTGGTCCCACCAGTGGTACCTAGAAAAACACGTTATTGTGTGCCTCCTGCTCTCTGTTAAATTGCAGCACCAGCAGGTATAAGCTCATGAAATATTTGGTTGTATTGTCATCAGTGCCACTGAGTTGCCATCAATAGCATCACCACTTTCACACAACCCTTTGTGAATCCAGCATCTTCGAGCCTAATAATCATGATTTCCACACATAGCCTCTCAAAACAATCCTTGATGCTGTGTGTTGCTTGCTGGCATACAGATACTGGTCCAACTACTTAAAAATCTATTTTGTACTTCTATGTTCTCTCTGTTAAGTAGCAGGGGATATGTGCTCCTAAAACATATGGTTGCAGTATAAGTGTCTCTGAGTTGCCTTTGTTAATCCAACCAGCTTATATGGTGTATGAAATTCATGCCTTCCACATGTTATACCAAAAGAGTAGTCCTCCTTGTTTGTGACAAGTCCAGACATAATCATAGTTGATATTTAATGCAAAGGCCATGCAGGTTTGAAGTTGAAGTACCTGGTAGTTAGTTTTTGAAGTGTAGTAGTCATAGCTGACAGTGAGATCAGGAAAATTCTCTGAGTACTGAATACTCGCAAGCGGTACTGGAGTATTGTGGAGTGGGCACTGAAGTACTCACTTCTACTAGAGCACCTGGTACAGGAGAACTCATGAAGAAGAGGGATCACGTGGAAGTGGTACAGTGGTGGCATTTGATATGAGGTAAATGAGGGAAAACACCACTTGCTTGGTACCACCAAGTGGTAAATATCTCAAAATACCCACATCAAATTGATAATACTCACTAACTTTACAACCTTCCTTATAGTCCTTAGTTAATAGATACCACTACGGTGTTATTTTCGTGAATAATTCTTTATATAGTAATGAATCTCATGGTTTTACACTTCTGTCATTGAATGGAACTTCAGTACTGAAGTACTTGTTTAGCAGCAGGCACTCCAATACAAAGGCTTCACAAAACCACTTGTCACCCAAGAAGAAGTTCCAGGTTTAGTAATAAAGCCCCAATGACTTTTAAAACCAGGTGATATAATTGAAAACACTTGAAAACCAGTGAAAATGCCAGTTAGATTGACCGGCAGCCAGTATGAAACATCAGTGTGGTTGTCAAGTACTGAAAACCCCATAAATAGTTTCTTGTTTGTTCGTTTCACTACTCTGAAACTACTAGGGAAGAGACTAGATTGACAAAGAAATATGATGCCAAGGATACAAAATACTTTAATAGATCCAGCATTGCCTTGTTGCTCTTTTGGGCTTAATTGCAACAGTTCAAGTTCCTTGTTCACCATGTTTCCAGAAAATGAGTGCATTTCAATGGTTGAAAAGGTAAAGATAGTTGAACACAAGCTGAAACTGAGTGAAATGAGCAATCTTAAACTGCAGTTGCAGTTTGCTATGATGTATCTGATCATCACATAGTAGTACCGGTTCAGCGGCAGCTCAACTTACTTGAAATAATTGTGAGCTTGCAAGTGCCGATAACCAAAAAGCACCCTCAGTTGAATGAAGCATTCATTTTCAGACACAAATTTGGTTGTTATGAGCAACATAATCTCCAGGGGCTCTTGCATCCAATGTGTACTCCAAACTGCAAATCAGACATGAGCCATTCACTTGCTTGTCATGCAAGTGGTGAAGTCATGGGACAGCATATTTGTCAATTTTGGTTGTTGTTAAATGTACTGTTTGACAAGATATAAGAATTGTACATATAAATAACCTATATCTTGAACTTTCATTGGCAGAACTGTGTTCAAGTACAGCAGCAGTGTAGTAGTACATAAGCCTCCATTGTTTCTGGTTTTCATGTTGCTATCTTTAAACACATTAAAAATTCATGATGCCTAGCATTCTTCAGCAATAGGCAATTGAAAATACTCAATCAGTGCTCCAAATATGGTCCCCAGTAAATGCAAAAGGGTGTTCCTTGTAAGCTACTATTATTAAGACTTGATTTCTCTTCCAACAGAAGCTTGTGCAGCAGCAATATAACCTTAGTATCCTTCACATCCCAAATCCTTCTAGGTGCCATGGCTATGGTACCTTAGAGACCCTGCTGCCATGGTTTCCAGTCTTGGTCTTCTTTCCAATTGTAGTCCATCCAAGGTCACTTTTAGCCATGCCACTACTAACCTGCCGTGTATTGGACACCATGCTACTGTGGTACAGTCACTGGAATGCCGAATACCGTGTTGCCTTCTGCAGTAGTCGCAGTCTACCGGGGTACAGCAAGTACTCGGAGTACAAGGTAGTACCAGGTACTTGTACTGCAACAGCCGACAAACCTAAAGTACTACAGCACTACTCGTAGTACTGGAGTACTACTTATACATAACAAGTGCTTGGAGTACTGTATTCATAGTCCAGCACACCAGCTCTGTACTCCGTAGGAGGTGCATATACGCATAAATGCGTACGCGAGTACTGTTGAAGTGAACCCAATCCTTACTGACCCTTCGTGATTCAGGCGGAGAATACGCCGTCGTAAGAAAATCGATAATCAACTGACTCCTCAATGGTGTATGAAAAAATATTCTACCGGTAGGTGAGGTGTCACCAACTACTAGCTGCCACCGGTATTTATGTATTAGAATTTAGAATGCCCTTTTCTTCCATGGAAGAAAACGAGCCTCGTACACTTGTACTCATTATTCTCCGCTCAGGACTTTTTCCTGATCGGACATCCCTAAAAGTACTTAAGACTTACGACATTTTCAGTCGTCTTAATTCTTCTTAATATATACAGGGTCTTCTTAATTCTTCTGAATTCTTCTTAATATATTTCGAGTCTTCTTAATTCTTCTTAAATCTTCTTAATTAATTTTGGGTCTTCTTAATTCTTCTTAAATCTTCTTAATTAATTTCGTGTCTTCTTAATTCTTCTTAAATCTTCTTAAATAATTTCGTGTCTTCTTAATTCTTCTTAATAAATTCTGGGTCTTCTTAATTCTTCTTAATCATCTTTGAAAAACTTAAAGAAACTGAATGTCAAGATTCCTATCGCTGACGCATATTCACGATTCATTTATTTCATTTCGATAGTTTCCCCGAAAGTTGGATTTTGGTGCTAAGTAAAAATGTTACATGAATGAAGAAAACGAAGAATGATAAAATATATTCTGTCGGATCAACAGGCCGACATTTCATCAAAACAGTTGACCGAAATTCGTACGAATCAGAATATGTCCATTCCACGGTCCACAGCTTAAACACCTGTGTGGCTGGCTGTCCTGAGGTCTCTACTACGGTAGCTTGCTACTCTACTAAGTAAGAGCAAAACAAAAGACCTTTGATTTCCGTAAGTCCGTGGTCCGATGGTTTACAATCGCACCGTTACTGCTGAACGGAAGTGCAAAAGCAGTAAAGACGATATTCCGGAACCTCGTGAATTTGTTTGCAAATGTGCTCTTCAAATGTACGGTATGTCCTGAAATAACGTAAGTTTGAGAGCGAGTCCCGTTTCACTTTGAACGGAACATTGGGCTCAGATCCGGTACTGGGGTTAAATAGGGAAAATTTGTATCGTATTTACACTAGCCCGGACCTCTCTACTCTCTACTTCATAGAGTCTAGTAGAGTAGCAGAGACAGGAGACGCCAGCACGTGAAATGTGAAGAATTGTGATGAACGAGTGAAATGAAGACGCAAAAGAACCCGAAGCACCAGGTACTGGTAGCCCCTTGTACCAGCATACTACAAGTATACAAGTACATTGTATCTGTAAGAGTTTTGTTGTAGCGCAGTGATTGGAGCACGAGGTAAAGCTTCCACATGGAAGGGTGTCGTGACGGGATCCACTCACCGTGACTGGTGGCGAGTGCCTATACTTTCGATCGAAATCCTCATCGACAGCCGATCACGCAACCTTGCCTCATCTCCATTTTTGTTCCAACGAGCCGACACCCATAAGCATCATATAAGAAAACTCCCGACGTAATCCATGAAGACTGGAATTATTGCAGCCCTGGCCCTCTTGGTGTCATTTACCAATGCCTTTGTCCCTGCCTCCAAGCCCAGCTTTGTCGCACGTCAATCATCTCTTGATGCAAAGTACAAGACGATGGACGAAATCTTGGCAAAGTTTCCCAGATGATAAACCCATTCTAATCAACTTTTACGACGCCAAGACGGAGAACGAAATTAAGGATGACATTCTCCGTGCTAAGACCTTGTTGAAGGACCGATGCACCCTTGTGTCGATTAAGCAACAAGACTACCCAGATATTGCAAAGCTTTGGGACGCCAACACCAAGTCCCCAGCTATGATTTTGTTCAAGGATGGGCAGCCAATTATGCGTTTGTTTGAAGAGACACATTATCTGGAAATCGTATCACGTGTCGGTTCATATTGCAACGGAGACTAAGCACGACGTTGTGGTCTCTCGCCGCGATTTTCGTGACGTGAAGGGCGGTATGAAGTTGTTTGAAATATAAATATGATACAACGCTTGCAGTTTTTATTGGTATTATTAGCATCGCCTTCTTGCTTTGAGGCGAAGAAGACATCCCTGTAGTTTCTTTCCCTGGTTGGATGATTTGAGTGTCGTCTTCTCCAAGGGAGACGGTTATGGTCAAGAGTTGCGGATACATCTCCACTCAATTAGATATGACCAGCCCTAGAGGCACTTACAGATGAGTGTGTTCAGATCTTGATGCCTCCATTAGTTGTCAATGGTTAGACTCGGGTCTCAGGTACGAGACGACCATTTCCTATAGTTTCACGCATCGTAGCTTTCTCAACCTCACGTAAGATGTACTCGGAGTACTGGGCAGGGTTGATTACTACACACTTGACAGACTTCCAGTATCGCCCTACATATTTTTACATCTATCCCGATCCCTAACTGTCGCCCGTGTGCACAGTAAAACATTGCATCCGTGATCCAGTAACCAGTGCGACACTGCACGACTGGAATCAAAACTCTCGTCGATTCAAATCATGTTCATCTCATCCCATGAGCATGAACACTCATTTTCAAACGAGACTCAACGCCTCGTATACGGACGACCACGCCGCGACACGAAACAACGTCTCCGCGAAACGAGGAGTGTTCCTTATTGTTCCAAAGGAACACTCCCTTCATTCAGACCTCTCATCTGTTGCCCCTCCTCACTCTTCTCACAATTGTCGAAATTACTCATTTTAGTGCCACTTACCCTTTTTCTGCACATACTGTGAATATTGCACATCATGAATGAAATTGACCATGACGAATTTTTACCGCCGGTCGTCAAATTGTCAACCTCACCATACTGTACATATATCAGTAGTCAGTACGACGGTACTCACTATTACGACAGCACACAGCACGGCAAGCAGTACAACAGTACTTCTTGCACATCACTTCCTCTGCCCGGCCATAGTCCGTGCACGTCTGAGTCTATCGTTACCGTACATAACGATAAACTATTAGACAGTGCCCACTATGACCAAAGCGATATTATTACTAGTCAGTCCCTCGCACATTTATGTAGCGATAGACCGACAGATAGTATACGTATCGTTGTCTGTAGCGGTAGACAGCATTGTATTGCTGTACCGTTTATAGACACACTAAGCAGTAGTCAGTGTCGTACTAGACACTTACCTACTGGGGGCGTGCCCCGTAACGGTTACGTCCTGGTTCTTAACCCGAACCTTATGCCGACATGCGCGTCGACAGGTTCCGTTAACCCGAACCATATCATGGTTGCTCGCCAGGCTTCTATCCTGGCCGGTCGCCGGGTTCCCTCCCCGGAAACTCCGACCACTTTCAATTTAAATTTGGTGCCTAGCACCGATTTAAATTGCTCTAACCTTTGTTCTTTTCCCTTCCAGCTCAACTTTCATACCAGCAGTACATGTCCCTACTGCTGGGAGAAAGAAATTCTCATTCCTTGTGCTCACTTTTTTTTGCAAAACTTGTCTAACCCAACTCACCCTTCATCCTCAAACTTTGCAACTCTCACCATGGTCAACCCAGCACTAACCCATTTGCCTCCAACTGAGGCCAACTGCCCACCCTCCCATTGTGTCAAGCCTATGAAACACATGGTGAACTATGTCGCCGCCAACAGTGACATTACAGCTCCTTTTGATGCACTCAAAAATGCTGTCCTACCTTTCAAGAAGCATTCCTTTTCCAATGTTGCAACAACTAACACTTCTTCCATTGCTGAATCTAACACCTACAGGCCCAAGAAGAGCCCCAAGCAAGCTCCAGGCCATTTTCAGCACTCCGCAACGGCCCTGACTCCAGAGCAAGAGTCCGCCGTCATCTCGCGTTTCCTTGAAACCATCGATCAAGAACGCCTCCAAGGTCAAGACACCAACAACAGAGTTAACTACGCCTGCGAACTCTCCTACGAAGCAGGATCTACCGATATGGGTCGCTCCCATTCTCTTTCCATCGAAAACGGCGCCATCAACGACATCGCAGCCGCCGAACTCCAAGACATTCAAGACATTTATGCGCGCAATACCTTCGCTTCCACCATCATCCCGCGCCAAGAAGACCTCCAACTTGCCTCCTACGAAAGGCCTATCAAGAACCAACGTGTCAGATTCGATTTTAATGTCCAAATTTTCAAGATCAAGAGCAACAATGAAGTCGCGAAATGCGACTCTTTCAAGATTCCGGCGACGAACGCCGAAGACCTCCACTACGACAAGAGGGGTATCATCCAAACCGCCTTGAAAAGGGCTCTCCAATGCATGTCCTCAATCAAAATTCCGACGAATACTCGAGGAGAAATCGTCCAAACAGTGGACTGCATCAAAGAATTAGCGCAGAACGCACGTTTTACAACGCCGTGCAAGCGCGAAGCTCGCAAGAGCGATTCTGACGACGACATCACATCAAGCGAAGCCAGAGCTTCCCACAACATGTCTACTTACCTCAAGGCACCAAGAATTGGCGGAGAACGAGCGAAAACAGTAATGGCAATAATGGACAAGTTCCAGGGCCAAACTTGCAAATTCTCCTCTGAGTGCCTCTCCAAGTCTCCAGAACTGCTGAATCCACCTACAAGTACCAGAATGATGCAGCTTCCTATGACATTGGAAGAATTTCACAGAATTTTCTTCCCAACTTCACCTGAGAATGTCATCCCATCACTCAAGCACCATATTAATGTGGTCACACACGATGGCAAACTCACTTTCCCTGTGACCCATCCGGTTACAACTTCCCATCAAACTGTCGGCACTTCAATTGCTACTCAGAATGATGAGAACACCCTCATCCACGCTGACGCCATCAATGGCCCCCTTCCGCACGACGGAATTGGTCCGATGTCCGAACGCGATCCCGGAATTGAAAATGCCGTTAACCCCAACTTCAATGACGACATTTCCGATAACGGCCTTGACATAGGTAACATGTCATGCGGAATCCGATGGAAACGAACGATGACAGAAATTTTCATCAAGACTCCCCCGGACGAGAAATCGAAATTCCCTACGTCGAATTCCCCTCCCACGCCGCCCTACACAGACAAGACTCCCGCGGACACCACCTACGAATCTGCGGACATGCTGACGACTACGATTCCAGCACAGCCACAGACTACGTCCGCCTTCCGCCACCCGCCGGACACCAAGATCTACCGTGACTCGGACATCAAGCACAAGAAAACTACCCAATTCTCAGTCACACTTCCACAATTTTTGAACAGAAAGCCTGTAGCTTTTGAAAGCTGCAATCCCTTCAGTTTTCTGTCAATTGCTGAGAACTCTCACAAGTTGCATCCCACCACCGACAGCGCCTCCGATTGCCTACTATCTATGACTGCAGGCATCACCAACTTGATCAAGACAATGTCACTCAATCACCCAGAATACCCATACACAAACAAGACACCAGAGACACTCCTTCATGTCATTCCTGGTGAGTCTAGTTCTGTGTGTTCAAACAATGAAAACAAAGAAAAATCTATTACTTGCAACTCACTTCCTCCTCCTGGCCACAGACACAATGATGTGAATGTAGCAACAGAGGATTATTGCAATGTGATAAGATATGAATTGGAGAAACAACAAAGCCTTTGCAAGCACAATGCCCTTGCTGTTCAAACTCCCAGATCATTAATTTTACCCGAAAAAAATCCGAAAACGCAGACATCAACAACAAACGCTCCATCAACAGAAAATGCACCTCCAGAAGGAGCAAATGCTCACCAAGAAGTGCACCACCCAATGTTTGCAAACACGCCAACTAATTGTGAAACATTTTTTGATGACAATGAGCATGACAACAATGATGATGAACTGCCTCAAATTCCCTTCACCTCCCCAGATGCCCTGACATCATCAACCAGAACCGACTTCACATATCCACCGATTGAAGACCTCACAAGGATGCTCCTGAAATATGCCAAGATTGCAAACCTTCAGGAACTTAGCTTCCCAACTGACCTTCTCTCACGACGACGACAATTCAATGCCTTCATGGATAACCTCCGAATCATATGCAGCATATCACCATGGACACGCCAAGTCTTTGACCTTTGGCCGAGACAAATCAATTACTCTCATCCATGTGTTGGTATTGCAATCTTCAATCTGATTTTCACCAACATCTGTGAGCCCTGCCAGACACACATTATTGACTGTTCCCCAGATGCCAGAACAGCCATTATGACTCTAAGACGTCACTGTGCACCGCTCACCCAAGATCACATTGAACGCACGCGCGAATCCTTCTACTCCATCAAGCAAGGACATCAAGAAGTTGCAACATCCTACTTGAATCGCATTCGGACATTATCGCGCGACTGTTATCATGCCGGAATCACAAACACCGATGCTGATATAATCAAACGAGCCATTCATGGCGGCAGCAATCACCACTTCTATGCTGCTTCCTACCAGCGCTTTGATGCCGACATCCGTCGTGCAGAATTACATGACAAAGAAATACCAACTTTTGCTGAACTTGAGAGCCACTTATTGAATATTGATGATTCCTGTGGACTTACTCTCCCTTCCCAAAACCAGCACAATTACAACCAACATGCAAATTCTGCACACCAACCTTCATCAAGACTGCCTTTTCAACATCAAGGCACAACTTATGATGATTATCCACCACATCAACAGCACCAAGCCTTCACCAGCTCTTCCATGATGCACCCAAATGCAGCCAAAAACAATAACAGGCCACCACACCAAGAAGTTGAAAATCTAACAAACACTCTGGCCTCTGCACAGCATCCAAGAAGACAAAACAATGACAATGATTGCAGTATTGCAATGCAACAGCCTCAGCCTTTTCAAAAGCAACATCGCAACACAAGACCTCACTTCAGACAAAATTCTTCAAACAATGCAAATCAAAGGCATCCTCCAGATAATTTCAGCTCACCCAATGCTGCAAATATTACATGCTACAATTGTGGACAACTTGGCCACTATGCTAATCGATGCATAACCGTCAACAGATCACAAAACAGCAACCACGGAGGACTCCCAAACACAAATCCAAACAATGATGAAACTGCACCCCACAACCAACGTGCTTATTACATCACTGATTCAATTCCATCTCAATCACATGCTTTTTACCATCAAGCATACATTGCATCCTGCAATGACCAGGGCAACTTCAACTGCCCAAAACCAGTTACTTCATGGCCTGATATTGACACACCTGAGCAGATGGCAATCAACAGAGTATAACTCAATGATTTCTAACCATCAGTTCCAATATCTCCATACAGGCCAACAACAAGACACACTACACATCAACTACACTGAAAACCTTGTGAATCACACTTCACAGACATTCCCAAAAAAAAAAATGCAAGTCTCACCAAAAAAAAACAATCTTCAGATCAAAAGATTCTGTATGTTTCCAAAGCAAATGCTACAACATCAGAAATCAACAGAGATTTGATTCAAGAGGGGTGACAGACTTCCAGTATCGCCCTACATATTTTTACATCTATCCCGATCCCTAACTGTCGCCCGTGTGCACAGTAAAACGTTACATCCGTGCTCCAGTAACCAGTGCGACACTGCACGACTGGAATCAAAACTCTCGTCGATTCAAATCATGTTCATCTCATCCCATGAGCATGAACACTCATTTTCAAACGAGACTCAACGCCTCGTATACGGACGACCACGCCGCGACACGAAACGACGTCTCCGCGAAACGAGGAGTGTTCCTTATTGTTCCAAAGGAACACTCCCTTCATTCAGACCTCTCATCTGTTGCCCCTCCTCACTCTTCTCACAATTGTCGAAATTACTCATTTTAGTGCCACTTACCCTTTTTCTGCACATACTGTGAATATTGCACATCATGAATGAAATTGACCATGACGAATTTTTACCGCCGGTCGTCAAATTGTCAACCTCACCATACTGTACATATATCAGTAGTCAGTACGACGGTACTCACTATTACGACAGCACACAGCACGGCAAGCAGTACAACAGTACTTCTTGCACATCACTTTCTGCCCGGCCATAGTCTGTGCACGTCTGAGTCTATCGTTACCGTACATAACGATAAACTATTAGACAGTGCCCACTATGACCAAAGCGATATTATTACTAGTCAGTCCTCGCACATTTATGTAGCGATAGACCGACAGATAGTATACGTATCGTTGTCTGTAGCGGTAGACAGCATTGTATAGCTGTACCGTTTATAGACACACTAAGCAGTAGTCAGTGTCGTACTAGACACTCACCTACTGGGGGCGTGCCCCGTAACGGTCACGTCCTGGTTCTTAACCCGAACCTTATGCCGACATGCGCGTCGACAGGTTCCGTTAACCCGAACCCTATCAACACTACCGGTCTTCCGGTAGACTGGTAGCCTACTAAGGTAGTTGCACTGTTGCACTTGACTTCGCCAGTTCTTGCTAGCTAGAGTTAGCGTTTTTCTGGATCGTTGCTTTTCAGACATATCACATATCTGTAGAAGCAGGATGAATCAATTGGACAGCTGACACTTTGGGCATTTAGCTGCGGTACATGCCTCGTAGAAATCCCTGTAGATCTTATTTATTTAATTGCACGTTCAATATTTATATTGCAATAAATGTGAAGATGGCTATGAAATGCTCTATACGTAGGCTATTCGTTTCTGCAATAATATTGAACATTTTTTTGTCAGGCTGTCATGTTTTGGGGGGGTTTGCAGATGCTACGTACCTGTTACGGAGTACTCCTAGTACTCCGTACGAGTAAGGAGCAGTCCAGTAGTACTAGTGTTGCGTGCTTCTACGTATCTCCTCGTACTAGTCGTAGCTGCCATGTGTTATTGCATATTTCTCAACGAATTTGATTTCAATTGATACTTCACCCAGTTGCTTTGTTGGAGAGCAGGGGCTGTTCTTCCCAAAAATGCAATAAAATAAGAATATTTGGGGACAGCGTGATGTGCTTGCAGCACAGTATACAGTACCCTCATTTTACTAGTGAAATCATCGCGGGCCAATTGATTCAGCTTAGACAATTCGGGCCTGAATTGAGGATTTCACGAGAATCGAAATTCTGAAGAATTGGCTTGTTTAATTTTTAAATATGAAACAGTTTTAGAAAGGTCTCACCGAGATCTATCGAATGGCCAATTCAAAAATTGAAATAAATGACAAAGGGATGGACAGGATTTTTTCCAAAAACACTGGGCCAACCAGTCATCCTGCTTCTACCTGTGGCGACAGAATGCCTTTGCCTCCGCTGGTTCTGCCCGTCACCACGTCTTCCCCCTCCTCCATTGAACCACGCTCCCATGACAATGCTACTACTGGTCGTGAGCACAGCTGAAGTACACTAATTAATTGTGTGAGTGTGAGCAGCTCTTGAAGCTTTCGTTGAGACAAAAGGCAACTGGCAACAAGCAGCAAGCGTCAAGTGGAATAGCAGCGGATAGTTGTCGTAATTATGTCATCATCAACATTGGTGAACGTCGCGGAAGATGCTGAGAATCGTTTGGTAGCTCTTCTGGCAGGGGGCGGTCGGCCAACCTTTGTGCAGGATTGCGAGCAATGTCTCCTCGATGGAGACGCTGCCGGACTTCTGAAGGTCATCATCACGGATCAAGGTGCCATGGACGAACTCTTGAACGGTGAAGAAGCTGCATTCTCTTTACTAGTTGCTTTGTTGGAGCGCGTCTCTGCACCTGATCAGGAAGCGCAGCTTGCTGATGCCCTGGCGAACGCTGTCGAGACGCAGGTGTCCGATAAGGAACAACAAATTCGACTCCTATCAGCTCTTTACAATCTTAGATCCAGATTTCAAGAAAAATATGCCCTCCTACTCAGAATGATTGTTCTGGCGCCGACCTTGGATGGTCGCTTGGGAGAAGTTGTGGACGAGGTTGTGCCGCTGTTGGACGGCTGGTCAATTGGACAGGCTGAACGTAGACCTCTGTACAAGGCTATTGCACTGAAGGATGGATCTAGGAAGCAAAAGTTCACACTTTTGTTGCTACAAACCTATGGTGATGCTGTAAGTGTTGCTTCTTTGACTTTCGACATGTTGCCACAATTCAATTGTCCCATTTTATATTCGTTGGTTCTAATCACGGTTGTCCTCTTTCCCAATAGTCGTCGATCGACGCAGAAGGCCTCGAAGCCGCGAATGAAGCAGCTGTAGGTGCCATCCGTGACCCAGTCACTCTCTTTCACGAGCAACGGAGCATGCTGACACTCCTGCAATCAAGGCGCTTGCCAGTCATGCCAAGGAGCTGTACGGCCTGTTGGAGGTCTTTCAGGAAGGAAAGCTAGAAGATTATCGTGCCTTTCCCAACAAGGACGCTGTCTTGGCGAAGTATGGACTGAATGAAGAAGAATGCACACGTCATATGAGAATCCTTAGCCTGTGTTCGTTGGCAGCAGAGACGGAGGAAGTGCCGTACGATGTCGTTGCCAAGACTTTGGATGTGTCTCCCGACGAGGTAGAGTCATGGGTCATTGCGGCAGTCTCGTCCGGTCTCCTTTCCGCCAAGATGGATCAAATTCAGCAGAAAATCATGGTAGAGCGCAGTGTTGTCCGGAAGTTTGATATGGACCAATGGAAGGCACTGCAATCTCAACTTCACTTTTGGAAGACTAACTTGAAAGGAATTCTAGACGCTCTGCAGCAGGCTGATGTTACGGCAACGGTGACGGCTTGAATTAGCTACCGTGTAGTTTAATCAAATGGAAGGACATTGTTGAAGGACGAGGTGATATACTGTCCAGTAACTTATAGTACACTGCACTCCGCGAGACCGCGAGTCCCAGCAGAGCTCCACTGCAAGTAGTACCAGTACTACCGGTAGAGTACAGGTAGCTCAGCGTACTTTTCGTTCTCGCTCGGCAGCTCCGCAGATGCCCCCCATGTCTGGGTACTGGTACGACGTACCGCTGGTATCTGGTACGCTAATTTCCGTACCGGAGAACTGAGTACAATAGTACAGTACCCAGTACCCACGCAACAGTTCTGTAGTAGACTCTACTGCAGTACTGGAGGACCACCGTCTGTGTATGCGTGGTATCTATACGGACGAATGAGCAAATTCCGAACGGTTAAAGAATTGTCTGAGGGAGCACTGCAAAGGTCCATTAGGAATGGGGATAAAGGACTTCGAGCTCCGACGTCGGAACAATTCATATTGCTTTCACCCAAACACCTGCCAGAGCTCAAGGATCCACGACGCAGAGCCCGGTTGGGGTTGTGGTTTGTGGTGGCTTGGCGCTTGTCCGTCGTCGCGATGGTTCAGAGCCTTTGTCGCAGGCGTTACATGACCTTTTTGACAAGAAACGACGCCGTTATTGTCATTGTCATTTCATCGTCGCTGTGTCTTTGCACGAAGAGGGTTGTTACAGGTTTATATCAACTAGAAGAATGTGAGAAATCGAACGCCATTGTTGAATGTCGTGTTTTCGATGCTTCAGCTGCGTTTGTACTGCGCGTTACGTAGGAATCAGTACTGGAAGTCCTGCACTATGTCCGTACAATGGCGTACGTCCTCTGGATGTAGATCTTTCCGGTGGGATCATGAGTCTAGGTCTTCATTTGAAGCCACCTACTACTAGGTACCTGCATTCCATCCCCCATGTAACTGTTGATGTTGTGTCCTGCAGAGAGATAAAACATGGCTACAGCGGAAATCGTTTTCGCATAATGCTGTTGAGCCTGAGCCATGTTCTAGTGACTTACTCTGCTTTCTCCCTTTTGCCTACTGTTTTTGACAACAGCGATTTGAGAATACCTGTATCATGGACTCTATTCCAACATCATCAAGCGCAGCAACATCAGCTACCAACTCCTTAGACGGAAGAGGGGTTGGTGGAGGCGGTTCTGACTTTCTGAACCTGGGTATGTTTGGTCATCCCTCAGGGGTTGGCGATCTTTTACTTGGCACTGGTAGTTTCGGTGGTTCTCTCGGCGGGTACGGCAACGAGTCTGGAGGGTCAAACTCGGTAACATCTGGTGGGGTTGCTGTATCATCGGGTTCGTCGGCGTTCGACCTCAATGACTTTCCAAGTCTTGGTGGTTCAGGGTCAAGTAACGGTCTTGCAGCAGCTCTGCGACAGCAACAACAACAACAGCAGCAACAACAGCAACAACAACAGCAACAGCAACAGCAACAGCAACAGCAACAAGCACTGGCACATCAACAAATGCTACAGGGAGCAAGCAAAAACTCGAACACAGCGAACCTGTATCGTCTCGCAATGCAAGCTGGGGCAAATGGTGGTCCAAACTTCACGATGGCAACTGAAGACTTTCCAGCATTACCGGGAGCACCTGTAGGCGGTGGGGCAAACGGATTGCTAGTAGGACAGGTAGATTCTGGTCTATTACTGGGAGCGAACGGAATATCCGGGCTGTCATTGACCGGATCAGGTAGCTCATTTGGTGCCGCTTCCAGTATCTCGATCTACTGGAGCGGGCGGTTTGTACGGTGCTGAGTTGGAAAATGCTTCGAGTCAAATGGACGGCGGTCTTCTTGGTGGAGGGGGGACTCGGAGGACTTGGTGGTTTGCAATTAGGACCATCGAACCAAGGCTCGTCGCTACTCCAGCAACGATCCACAACGCTCATCGCTGCAGGAAACGCGGCGACAGGCCTACCTCCAGCCCCGGGAGCGACGTCAGTAGCAGGTTCCGCTCTGGGTGGTGACTTTGGTTTGCTGGGGTTGTTGAGCGTGATTCGCATGACTGATGAAGATAGAAACGCGTTGGCGATAGGGACCGATCTGACGATGCTTGGTATGAATTTGAACTCAGGCGACAACTTGTACACCAACTTTGCTAGCCCATGGTCAGAAGCACCCGCAACGAAAGAGCCTCATTATCAGGTATGTCTCGGACCTGCCATATCTATCCTCAGATGTGATAGGAGATGCCTCACACCTTGTTGGTTTCCGCAGCTTCCCATGTGTTACTACATGCAACCGCCGGCACTCAAGACGGGCCACTTGTCGAAGTTCCAGTTGGAGACTTTGTTTTACATTTTCTATGCTCTACCAAAAGATGTGTTACAGGCGTACTCGGCGCAAGAACTGTATTCGAGGGATTGGAGGTATCATGCAGAGTTGAAACGATGGTTCAAACGTGCAAGTCCGGCTGATGGAGTTGCGAGTATCGCAAGCGGGGCTCCCCAGTTCGTGTATTTCGATATCAACACTTGGGAACGACGTCTCTTTTCGGGCAATCTGCAGAACCTATCCACTGGCTTTCTGACTGAAGACGATGTGCGGGTGAAGTTTTCCAACTCGTAGATGTAGGTGCATTCATTTGACTCCAGTTACTTGGGTGATAACTCATACCACGAGATGAAATGCGTGCACATGCCGGACAGAAGGAGCTACTCTAAATGTATGCGATAGCGACTGGAAGATTTACAACAATCTCACATGCAATGAATCACGTGCTTTTCCGGATTGCCAGATCCTCCTCATATTTCCTCCTTGGTTGGCTTTTCCCAACTTCCGCTCCCTGACCTCTGAGGTACACTTGTACTCCAGATAGCGGAGTATTGTACCTTGAACGGCACGTAGAGTAGACGAGGGTGCAGTCTACCAAGTACTGTACCAAGCTTTGAGTACAGTAGTACTCCGAGTACCGGATAGATACGGAATCACTTTTTGCTGACGTCATGCTTGCGTTAACGCCTGCGTCATTCTTTCCTTCAATTTCACACAAAATTGTTGACACAAATCTTCATTGCATAGCATTCGTATCAACATCAACAACATGCTCACCTCCATCCGCAGTTCGGTGGCACCGGCCGTACGCCGCACTTCCACTCGTTTGTTCGGTTCTTCAGCAGGAGCAGATCTCAACAAGCGATTGACAGAACAAGACCCCGAACTTTGCAAGCTTATTGAACAGGAAAAAGCCAGGCAGCGAAATTCTCTTGTCTTGATTGCGTCCGAGAACTTCACATCCAGGGCTGTTCTTGATGCTCTTGGATCGGTTCTCTCGAACAAGTACAGTGAGGGTTACCCGGGCGCACGCTATTATGGTGGAAACGAGAATATTGACCAGGTGGAACTACTATGCCAGAAGCGAGCTCTGGAGGCTTTCAAGCTCGATCCTGATGAGTGGGGTGTGAATGTTCAGTCCCTCTCTGGATCTCCTGCCAACTTCCAGGTAAGTCGCATTAACGTGCTTCGCTGGTTGGAAGTCAGAGGCGCAATTTGATTCAGTGTTTTGGAGGGCAAGTGGATTGTCATCGTTATAGTCACCGAAATCACAGCGTGCGTGACGTCAGATACTGATTTTCTTCGTGAATATTCTACGAAATTCACATTCTTCGAAATTCACATACCGTACCGGTGAAGTGGTCAAACCCGTGGTATGCCGCACTCCAGTGGTCCTCTCTCACCAACTTAGCTCACGTTTCTTGATCTCCATCATTCCATCATGCTTAGGTCTATACTGCCCTGCTTGATACGCATGATAGAATTCTCTCGTTGGACCTTCCTCACGGAGGTCATCTCTCGCACGGATACCAAACTGCAAACAAGAAGATCTCCATGGTTTCCCGTTATTTTGAGTCAATGCCGTACCGCCTTGATGAGACCACGGGGCAAATTGATTACGATCAGATGCAGAAAAGCGCTGAGCTCTTCCGTCCAAAATTGATTGTCGCTGGTGCCTCCGCTTATTCTCGTCTCATTGACTATCAGCGTATCCGCGAAATTGCTGATTCAGTAGGCGCCTACGTCCTTAACGACATGGCTCACATTTCAGGTCTCATCGCTGCCGAGGTCATTCCTTCTTGCTTTCCTTACGCGGATGTTGTCACCACCACTACTCACAAGAGTCTCCGTGGACCTCGTGGAGCCATGATCTTTTACCGCAAGGGACAAAAGGGTACGGACAAGAAGGGCAACCCAATCATGTATGACTACGAGGACAAGATCAACTTCGCAGTTTTTCCAGGTCTTCAGGGCGGTCCACACAACCACACAATCGGAGCTCTTGCAACATGTTTGAAGCAAGTCAACACCCCAGAATTTGTTGAATACCAGAAGCAGGTGTTGCTGAACTGCAAGCGTATGGCCGACGAGCTTACGAAGTTGGGGTACAACCTCGTTAGTGGAGGAACCGACAACCATTTAGTGCTGGTGGACCTCAAGTCGTCTCGTAGTATTGACGGAGCTCGTGTTGAGCGCATTTTGGAGCTAGCATGTATGGCCACGAACAAGAACACAATCCCCGGCGACACCTCTGCGTTGACTCCAGGTGGAATCCGAATGGGTGCTCCAGCTCTGACGTCACGTGGATTCAAGGAGGATGACTTTGCCAAGGTTGCTCAATTTTTCGACCGAGCCGTCGCTATTGCGGTACGTCTGCAGAAAACTGAGCAGGGAAAGAAGTTGAAGAGCTTCAAGGAAATGTGTTCAGTTGGGCCAAGTGTGGACGCCGATCTTGTTCAACTCCGTTCAGATGTTTCCGAATTTGCTTGCTCGTTCCCAACCGTGGGTTTCACTGAGGATGAAATGGAATTCACAGGACCGTACAATGTTGACTTCGTTGCCTAGATCTCAGCGGCAACCGTGCCAACCGTGCCAACCTAGAGTACTGCAACATAAGGCAAGTTTCGCTTTATGTTAACATATTTCAGCAGTGTTTTGTATGAGAAGGATCCACAAATGATCTACAGTGTGTAGAGCTGTACTGCCCTGATGAGAACCAACGAACAGTCGCGCATTCCTTATTGCATAGAACAGCACCTTATATGTTTGACATGAAGTGGGGCTTGGATCCATGCCTGACGGCTTCCCATCATTCAGCTTTTACTCTGGGCCAAAAGGTCAACCCCACGGATTCGTATGCCGCTCTCGCACGTTCCACGCCCTCCGGATCCGTTTCTGAAAAGATCTTGAAATTTTCCCGGCTAATGGCAAGGGCTTCCTTGACCATCGCAGCCGTCCGCTTGGATGGAGGGATGTAGTACCCTGGAGGTTGACAACCATCGTCAATCTCTCCATGTTGGTGCATCAAGATTACCACCGAGTCGCCCTGTTGAATCGGACCGCCGACCAGCACTTGGCACGAAACACCGGCTTCGTTCCAGATGGATTCCATCATTCCAGGAACTCCATTCTTTCTTTCATTATACATACAAGGAACGGTGGGCCGATGAACCAAGACGCGACATTCGGGCCCGAGTTGGATGACGCAGCCCTTGGCGTCCAAAAGCTCTTGGGCTGAGACGCCCCTCACGACAATATTGCGGCGTAAATCTCCCCAGCTCGCGAGTCGGGGCAGCTGGTGCCTGTCAAATGCCGCTTCGACAGAATCGGCACTGATTAGGGTGAGTTGTCGTCCTGGCTCGGGCGCTTCCTTGCAGAGTCGGGACGAGCGAAATAGAGAATACGTCCCGACGTCGTTACAATAACGATCACCATCGAGACCCTTTCCTGCAATCAATTGGCCTTGTTGGATGGATTGCATGGGCTTCGATGAAGCGGGAGATAAAAAGATTCCTTCAATCGACATGGTAAAAAAATCCTTGATAGTCGACTTTCAATAGTGCCGCAACAGCAGACGCTCTTCTCTCTTGCTCTCTTTGGTAGGCAAGTAACGCCCTTCGAGTATGATCGAGTGGGGGTATTGTTTTGCGTCACCTGTCAGCTCTCGTTTATCAAACAGAGCCTGATTATATTTCAGGAATTTGAGAAGGACTTCAGATTGCAACCTCGCCCATATGGCTGGGTGCATCGCAATGCTCGGAATAGTAGGATGACATAGAACTCGGTATAGAAAAAATTATGTCTACACATTTTCAAAGTATGACATCAGCAAATCTTTGTGAACAAAGAACGATTGCCAGATGTGCGTATGCATATGCCACAAAAAAAGATCTTTCCATTGTTCTTGTTGCTTTGCTCTTTGCAATGGTTGCTTCTCCTTTGCTTCTATCCTTCGTTCGTTAAGTCTATGAACGTTGCCTTGCAGAAGCTGTGGTCGAAATCGAGGGCACAACGATGTGTTTTGAAGCGTTTGACAAGCTTCTCCGTCTTGATGGGATCTGTCGTGAGCGCACTTTCGTTTGTTCTGGCACTTTCTCTCCTGTCGTTCGCACCAAATCATGTAGTAAGCACAGATGTATGCCCGTGCTCGTCTTGAAAAAGTCTGATTCGCTCCGTCACTAACACCCCGCCCTTCTCCCTCGACAGACACTCTCTGACAACGGATTTAAAGTTGTCTTTGCCTCGCTTCTGTTTCAAGGACACACGGCGGTAACTGTTTTTGGCACACCCCCAGGAATACTCGATTCCCTCTCCTGCAAGCTCGCAGTGGCATTTGGGTGTCCGATCAACAAGAACACCCATCTCCCTTCCCATTGACTGAAGAAGTGTCTCCTCCTCCTCGAAATCAAGGCAGGCAGCTGGCCATCAAAGACTTCAAGGCAAAGGTTTTGTCAACAACGCCGTATCCATTTTGCCTTCCATTGATCGTGTACTCTGAAAGTCTTGTTTCATCGACAATTCCGCGTTCCCAAAGAACCTGTAGGAGGCCTTTTGGTTTTCCCTCCCACCCCTCAACAACTATCTGTGATGTCTCCCGAATCGGTAAGCCATGCTCTTGTGCAATGGCTTGTATTGCCGCTTTCTTGCCTTTGGCACTGACTCCTCGTTCCTTCTTCAGTACTTTAAGCAGCTCGTCCTTCGTGAACTCTCGCGTTTTCCTCCTCAAGAATTCGATCATGGCGAGTTTCTTCCCGTTGCGCCTCTGTCATCCAAAAGGACCGGCTTCCAATGGACTGAACACCATTGATTGCGTGTCTCCAACTTGCAGTTTTGGTGAGTGTGGACCGAGATATCCTTGACTTTGCTTTATCGTTGTCTCGCGCATTTTCTCTGCGCTGTCCTCCGAAGCTTCTCGACATCTTCTCCACATTCAACCCGTCCTCCCGTTGTCGATCGTGACCACAGGAGTGGTCGAATAAGAATAGGAAGTCGTACTGTGGATACTTGACATTGAGGATGTCCACGCAATCCTCAAGCTGCAGCACCATGTGCTGATATGTCCAGTAGCCGTCAGCATTTTGTCCGTACTCGAATTCCCGAATGAAAGGAGAAGTCGTAAGTGGTTCCTTGTATTCCGTTTTTCTTGTGTCCATTGCTGCTTGTGTGTCACGATACTTAACCCCTTGTCGACGTCTGTTCACTTCTGATAGGTCTGACTCCGTCGTATCAAGACCAAAACCAAACTCCCTGGATTGAAAAGCCGAAATCATTATCCCAAGACCATCATCCTTCGGACGAATGAAAGTTTCTCTGTTGGGCCATACCATTGTTTGACGGCATCAGGAACTGTTTGAATATACATTCGTCATGCCCGAAGATTATTAATGGCTTCAACGACGAATCGAAGCGGACGGAGAGGTTACCACCGAAGTCAGTTGTCACTAGTTGCTGTAAGAGGGCCTTACTCTTTTCGGGTTCGAAGCTGTCGACATGGTATTCTCTCATTCGATCCCCGCTGCTGTTAAGGTAAGAGTAGCCGCTTCCTTTTGGTAGCATTTCATCTGTCTCAAGTTGTGCCGCCACAGGTTCTGTTACTTGCACCCAGCGATGCATCCTTCTTTCGTATGATAAGTAGCGTTGACAAAAATCCCATCTATATTGTACCGTGGCAGGTCGTTCGTGACCATCGACATAATATCCTTTGCGAGTTGGCTCATAGCGGAAGCCAAGGCGGACCATCCAACGGTAGACAGTTGAGGGACTTATGCAGGTAAGACCGTATCGCTTGAGGATAATCCTCAATTGCTTGTTGTATTGCTCTTTGTTGTTTGCCATCATCGCTCTCACACTTTTCTCGGTCGCATCAAAAAGGTCCATCACTAGGATTGGTAAGACTTTGTCGTGGATAAAGTCACTCAGCATTTCGATGCTGAGTGTGTCGAGGTGTCCCCTTGCGTATTCTTTTATATTCGTACAGATGTCTGGATTTTGATGGAGAAATGGCGGAAGGTTCTTCTTTGCTGGTTGCGGAATGACGAAGGTACGAGTCTCGCGGAAGCTACGGTACCACTTGGATACGGTCTCATGGCGAGTGGCAAGTGTCAATCCTTGCCTTTGTAATTCACCAATCGTTTTCTCACAACATTTTTGCCACGTCCACCCGTTCATGTTCTCCCTCGCCAGGTGGAGTGCAAGGGCGAGATATTGTGCTTTTTGTTGTATAACCCATTTTTGATGTTCCGTGACGTCGTCTTCGTTTAGCTCGTCAAGATTTCCGGCGACGGTGAGGAAAGCATTTGAACTTTTGTTGACGTCGCGAAGGGCTTTGATCTGGTTTTCAATGGCATCAAGAGCAGTCGACTCTGAGGCGAGCGGTCGGAAAAGTAATTTGGCTTCGGGAGAGTCCCAATACGTTTCGAGAAAAGGACGAAGCGGAGATGCCAGCGATGAAGCAGTGTCTTCGCTACTTCCTATCATGGTGGCGACCTCATTTGTCATACATTCTGAGGCTTCTTCTCCTCCTCGTTCTTCAGATGATGCCAAAACGGCATCATCGGGCGATGAAGTGGCGTCATCACTTGAGGATGATGATGATGGCGCCATGGAGCTCCCCCCATTCAACAATCTTCCGTGTTGGTTGCAACGTCGTGTCCTCTTTGCTGCTATGCTGCTGCTGAAAGTGCTAGGAGGACTGGTACTACGGCAAGGAGAGGATGGCGATAGTTGTCGTTTTCTACTATCGTGCTGGTGAGGATTGCTGTCTAGTTCTACTATGTCGACAAGTTCAGACCGTTGTCGGGTTGCGGGAGGGAGCAGCCGATTGACAGCAATCGCTGCTTCCCAAGCTGATGTATTGCCTGCCGTAGGAAGAGCTGGCGCCGTTGCTCCAGTCTTAGTTATGTAAAAGTAGTAGGACGTCTTTGTCTCGCCTTGTCGTCGTTGATGCTGGATGTACATGTCTAGCTTTGCTCCGTTGCAAACCTCAATGTAGTTGGCATTGTAGGAGCTGTTCTGGTATGCCTTGTTTATGCATCTCATCATGGCAACCAGGGTAAATTGAAGTCCATTGGAGCAGTACCGTTGATGTATGTATTCATGCAAAACGACGGCATTCAACCATTTCTTGTGGAGCGAGGTTTCGCTGATGGCTGCATGAAAGGAAGTGAGAATAAAATGACTCATTCCTCGCCTCTCGATGTACTTAGGCAATATCTCGCTCATACTGTTGATTGATGAGCTATAACCGGTTGAGGTACGTCGAGCTGCATCAATCCTGTGGAGATATGGATGATCATCGTCGGACCATCAAGGCACGAGAAAGTGCGCCATTTTTTTGATCTCATACATGAATTAAAAGATAAGGTTGAGGTTTTTGATGACGTTTTGTACCAGATCTACGTATTTTTACTATAAAGTTTTGGCCCGCGCACCCAGCCATAGCAGTCGGCATTTTGGCATGTGGAATAGTACATGGTACAAGTATAAACTATATAGTGGGACGGTTTTTTTTCAAAGAGTAGTGGGACGGTCACCAAAACCAGCGTTTTTCAAGATATTCATGCACGAAGATCTACCCTATGACCTTAATCAAAGTCGTAGTAGACAGTGAAAGAGGAGGGGTTACTGTAGCTCAATTTTGAGAACGGGGGGTTGCCCATGCCGCAGTAATGGTTCACAGACAGACAATTAATTTTTGGCGCACTGCGTTCACTATTTGAAAACAATTGCTTGAATTTTAACCATGTCAAGCAAAAGGAAGGCTTGCCTACATGACATTGACAACTCGTCATTGAAATTGGGAAGACCATCCAAGGAGTATACAATTGAAGATGCTGTGCGAATGGTGAGTTCTTCATTTCCTTTCCCGCTCTGAAAACACCATGGTGATCGGAGTTTTGATGAAAGATCCGAGCCTGGGACTTACATTTTATTTTTTTTGGTCTACACAAACTTTATACCACAAAAAATATCGCAGGTCACTCACAATAAGCTCCAACTCGACCAAGCGCTCTGGGCTTGTCGACTCCATGAGGTTGTTTCAGTTCAAACCCTTCATTATCATGTTAAGAAGGCAACTGAGAATATGAAGATGTGTTCGAACAGCATTGTGAGCAGTAAGAAGGAGTATTTTGGACGTTTAATTGACGAAGAAGGTATGGTCATAAAGGTCCCGCAAGTTGATGACAGCACTTCAGGAGCAACGCAAACCTCTCCCTTGACAGAGGGATCTTCGTTTTCTGGTGCTGATTCAACCGCCAGCCAGCAGCAGGACAACAAGAAGAATATGAAGAAAAGGATCCGAAGGAATTCGAGACAAGTAAGCCAGGCTCGTTTGCAAGCAAAACTTGATAGAGAGGACTACAACCGTCGCTTCAAAGAAGCTTTCAAGCAAGGGACAGTTGACCTTGCTCGTTTGCACGATGCTGCGGAATCGCATGCTGATCCTCCAAAACGCTTTGATGAATCATCTCATCGCATTGTTGCGAGACTCAATAAAAAGTACCGATTGGATGGAACAAGGAGACTAAGTAGGAGCACCCTTTACAGGGCAATCAAGCAAGGGAAAATCGGGACGAGCCCTCCGAAGCGAGGACCTGCCTCCAAAATACCTGATGTGCTGCTTGAGACTGTTACCACGCATGCAGAGGTCAGTCAAGTCGGAAATGGTGGAGAATTAAGAGGAAGGGACTTTAAGAGATTGATTGGAGCAGCAGTTATCGACACACCATATGAGAGTAAGTTCACTGTGGAGTCTGCATGGCGAAAGCTTCGCAATGAATTTCCAGACCGACTTGGCGCAGCAAAGCAGGTGTCAATGGAAGACGCTCGAGTCCAATGGACATCACATGATAACCTACAGCAGTGGTTTGATGATGCCAAGAAGGATTTGATTTCCACAGGACTGGTCCGCAATCAAGAAGTACGAGATGACAACGGAACGTTGGTGTCAGAGCTGGACTTTCGATCGGAAGAGGTCACTCGTCGCATCATTAATATGGATGAGACCCATCATGATCTCTCCATTACCGGCGACAAGGGAGGTCCGAGGTCGGTAGTTTATCATAATCCCGGCTTACAGAGGGGTTGCAAGCGTACGGTTAAGGCAAGTAGGCACGTCACTGGTGTCTATGCCACCAATGCGGCTGGCGAGGCATTACCGCCAATGTTTATTTTCGATTCGGGAGCGAAGCTGGAGAAGAATTTTCGTGTTAAAGTCCAGTGGCTTCAGGGACTTCCTGTCGTTACAGGAAGGTTTGGATGTCCAACTCAGATTGAAGAGTCAAGCTTCTGTTCAGTGCGAACCCGAGGCTCCATGGATGATACCCTGTTCATTGACTACATTGAGAGAGTAGTTTTGCCGCTCTATCCAAATATATCTAAAATGGCAGAGTTTGATCCTGTAACTGGTAAGCTCCTTTGTGGACCTGTGGTTTTGAAAGTTGATTCTGGTCCTGGGCGAATCGTGGCATCAGAAGAAAGTATCACGAAACGAGCAGAGCTCCTTGAGAAAGGTTTATACATTCTCATGGGGCTTCCAAATGCGACGAGTGTAAACCAAGAAATGGATGCATTGTATGGAGCTTTTAAGACAGCAACGTATGCCCGAGGTGAAATGATAGTTGTGGAGAAACTTAAAGAGCGAGGAAATCTTCGCATGTTACAGCAACGACAGCTGAGGGACAGGAGAAATGAAGATTCCAACAATGGTGCTCCACCGCAAGCTGCTGCTTCCTTATCGTTGTCCCTTGGATTTGATGATTTGTCAACCATTGTGAATGGAAAAGACACAGATGACATTTCTCTGAAGCCTTTTGATAAGTGCTTCACTAAGGAACGTATTCTCGGTTCGTGGAAAAAGGTGGGTTTTGTTCCTTTTACAAGGAATTGCATGAACGATAAGAAAGTACGACACGAATTGGGACAGAACCAGAAGAATGAGGCCTTAGAAGAACTTAAGGCGAAGTATGACAACCTCGTTGCGTTGTCTTGCGAGCATGGGCTCAATTCTGGAGTCTTTGATGCGACGATCCCTGTCGCTTGTCACGCCAAGCGGGCAGCAGATAAAGATGAGCAGGTCAAGCAGCTAGTCGAAAAAAAGGGAGCCTTCTCAATATCAGCAATCTGGGCAACGTGTGGCACTTGCATTGGAAATGCCAGTGTCATATTACGAGCTCAGAAGGAGCAGCTTGCGATTGAAGCTTCGAAAACGGCTTCCGTGTCGCAAACCAAGATCGAGCGGCAGGCCAAGCTTTTAGCCAATGCGCAGCGTGCTCTTCAAAAATATCGATTGTCCAGCGAATCCTTGAATGACAAAGACTGGGGTGACATCATAAGGTGGGTTCTACCAGAGGCAAAGGCTGACGGCCTGATGAAAGATTTGAAGAAAAAGCACGACATCATTGCAAAACTCGCAACGCTAGAAAGAGACTGGACAACCTACATACCACTTCCAGATACTGTCTAATGCATCAAATCTCTACTTATGTGTGTTGTGAACATGTTTTAATGATTAGGACTAAAATATAACAGAATCTCATGCCTGTTCATCATTGTCATCGATGTCATGAATTGTTTTCAAAATATTTTTACAGTCATCAACACGACGATTACTAGACAGTCCCACTACTGAGTTAAAAAAATTCCTCGTTCATTTTTTTCGACTAAACACATCTTTATGAACACTTGTCCTTTGTCAACATTTCTTTCACCAGATCGTGCGCCGTTAAATGCAGATTGTTTTGATGTATTTTCAGCGTCAAAGGACGATTTCTTGATAAGGATTCTTTTTTTTAGTCCCACTATATGGTTTAAACCTGTACCTGGTACGTATGTTCATATATCATATACATACATATATCGATTCAGAGTTGACAGAAACATGCTAGTAGATTTGTGTAGCACTACGAGTTTTGCCCTGGTACTCCAGTAACTGGTCCCTTTCGAGTACTGAAGTACTTGTACTCCCAGCTCCCAGTGCGAAGTATTTGAACTTATGGCGCGCAATATATCATCTGAGAGAACGGGTCGAAGCAAAAAAAATTGGTGTTGTGTCTCCTTTCGCTTCTCCATCTCCCCGCTTTCTTCCCATTCGAAACGATGACTTCGCAACCTGACGGATCCTATCCTCGCCTGAATGGAAAGCTCATGGAGAGTGGTCGCTGCGCCAACATGATTGTTTCTGTTGGTAGGCAAAGTACTCTTGTTTGACGGAAATAACATTGACCTTGAGTGTTCAGACGGTGTCGTTACTAAAGTCCTATGCGAGCCGGATGCGCAAGTTCAGCTGGGATCCATCTATGAGCTAGTCGGGCATGCCAATAGCGATGGGACTTTGCAAGTAAGTGACAGATCCGTGTGCGTTGTCTGGAATGCAGATAATCTAATGTTGTTCGACATGTCAACTGACGACCTCTCGCTTGCATCCGCACTATCATATCAATGCAGCTTTTTGTCACACGAGAACTATCGGTCGACATGGATTTGGAAATTTACAACCGAATGATAGTGGAGGTTCAGCACAATCCAAAGTTTGTCGACTACTTTCCGTCCATTCCGGCGTGAACGAAGGAAGGGTACCTGGTACACCCGTCGATTGGATGGTATCCATAACTTTAAACGGGGGAAACCGATGGTTTCTGTCGCTGCTATACACTGTCTTACAGGATCTCCGTTCAAGGTACCTGGTACTGGAGTGCTTGGCAATCGTATCACGGTCACACCATGCCTTAAGGTGATTTCATGAAGTGTGAAGTGTAAACAATCGTAATCTCGATGTATGCAAAGCCATAACCTATTCAGCACGTACAGTGTGAGCATGCGTCTGCTCCAAGCACACGATGCATACTTTCGTTTTCATTGCAGCATTCTCGAGGTCAATTACGCCATTGTTTTGTCTCGTTGTCGTATCATAAGACGGATGTGTTGCAACTCACTGCGTTTTGCGCACACATGAAATGGTAGTGTACACTGTACACTGTACAATGGGGTTAATGTGTTAATGTTTCAAGTTTCAACGACCCGTACGTTTGACTCATTCGACCAAGAAACCCGTCCGACCACCAACCAATGGCGAAAACGGCAGGAGACAGACAGGAGTCGAATTCACAATTCACAATTCACACTCACATCCGGATGAAATTGAATTTTCATCACATTCGGCGGCAGCGGATTGTCACTTGGCACATTGGTTTTGTTTCTTCATTTTCGTCTGCAGTTTCATTCAACTGGACACGTTACTGAGTATTCCAAGTACTCCAATTGCATCAATATCATAAGTCTCAACCTGTAGTTTCCAATGCAGCAAACAATGATTTGGTCATGCTCTTGTCTCGTCGATCCCCTGGAGCAAGGTATTCTAGTGCAAGCCGCATGTGATGTGGCCGCATTGCTTCCAGCAGGCTTTGCCATGGCGAAGGACATGGAGGAAGCTCACGTTATTCGGACTGCCATGGCTGATTTCTTGGCCCGGCGAATTGCCACAGATAAGATTGCCACGTTGGATGACGCGGTTGTGCCAGGACGGAGACGGAGGAAACGCCTTCCGGCAAATTCTGCCGCCGTACCCTATGTCTTGGAACGAAGCGACATTTGGTGCTCTCAAAAGGAGATAAAAATCATGGTTCGCGTCAAGGAAACCTCGGATGAAAGTGCAATGCAGGTCGTCAGAGACGTATTGGACGACTGGGCAGCTGCTACGTCGGACCGTCTGGTCCATATCGCCTGCTGTGTTTTGCAACACCGCACCCGTCGTTATCTGAAGGCTGAAAAGTTGGTTGCATTCGTGGCCAATGGATCTATTTTGCCCCGCAAAAGTGGAGTTAGTCACGCTCCAATGGCAAGCCCTCCTGCCGTTCCCTTTTTGGCTCCCAAGGATACAGACCTTACACGAACAATTGTCATTGAAATGGGGGATTGGAAGCCATATTGTCAGTTGTTGGGATTGACGAACGGTGCGTCAGAGAAAGAAACATCGTCGTCGTCGATATCTATTGCGGGCATGGTCATTCCGGAAGGTATCACGTTGATTGTCGGTGGCGGGTACCACGGCAAGTCAACCCTTTTGAGGACAATCGCCGCTGGGGTTTACAATAAGATTCCAGGCGACGGCCGTGAACTCTGTGTCACTGTCTCGGAGGCTGTCACTGTTAGGGCTGAGGATGGTCGATACGTCAACAATTGCAATGTCAGTGCATTCATATCCAACCTACCAACACTGCCGGGGATTGCCAATTCTCTGGATACAAAACAGTTCTCCACTCGCGAAGCCTCTGGTTCCACCTCGCAAGCAGCCAACGTCTCGGAAGCAGTTGAAATGGGGGCTACGGCCATGCTGGTTGATGAAGACGTTAGCGCCGCGAACTTTATGGCTCGAGACGGTCGTATGCGGTCGCTCGTCATGGATGAGAGCATCACCCCACTTCTCTATCGAGTTAATGGAATGTACCAAACACTCGGTATTTCCTCGATTGTGGTTGTGGGCGGTGTGGGTGACTGGCTTGATGTTCCTCATAAAGTCATACTCCTTGACAAATACGTTGCAAGTGACGCCACCGCGAAAGCGAATTCCATCAGTCGCCAATTCTCGTACGGTCATGTTCAGTACGCTGGACGAGGAGTGGTGCATCGTTTGCAATGGGACAAGGAAGGCACACCCGTCCCCCGTCGACCTACGGCTGCTTGTGTGAAATCGTTCGGTCTCAACTTATCTGCATCGGTTGTCGAAGGCAGCGACATGCTGTGCATTGAACGGGATGTTACTGACGATATGCAAGACGAGGAGGACGACTCTGGATACATAGACATGTCTAGGTCCGAGCAACTATTAGGCAAGAAGGCTCAACTCTTCGGTTGCGGTCTTTGCCTCGCGTGGATAATCGAACACGCTCAGAAGAACCCTGAGCTTGGTATTGCAGAGCTCTTGAAAGCATTGCATGCACAGCTGGTAGATTATGGCATTGCGTCCTTATCGAATCAATCCATGATCGACAGTATCGGCTTTGCTTACCAACCCAGAAATTATGAGGTATTCATGGCCCTCACTAGGATGCGAGGGGTGGTGCTGGAGAACATGCCGATAAAGGACGACGATGCAGAGGCTGAGGCTGCCAGGGAAGAAGAGCGGAAGAAACAGGAGCTGGCTGATTTGTGGAACGCCAGGCGGAAGAACAATAGGTTCGCAACCAAACCATAGACCGTCTTGAAACGAATCTTAAAAAGCATGTCGAACGTCAAACCCAAAAGATAACTTTGTGACCTTTTGTCGTCAGCTCGTACGGTACTGAGTTGCATCGGTACGACTACATGCATATGATCTATTTATGTCAACTGAAACATCTTGTTGACACAAGTTTGGCCAACCCAATCGGCGGCTTCTTGAGAATACCATCAATCAATCGGGTCAAGTCCTGTCACAGGTGCGATCCATGACCTGTAGAGAAAACACTCCGAAGGCATCGTTCGCGCGCGCCCTATTCATCATCAAGGACTACAGGCATCTTTCTGTTCCACGTTTCTTGCAGTTCGTCACTAGTAGCAATACGAACAATTGCATCAGCCACATTAGCCTTGGTCGCGACTCGACCTGAAAACAAGCCAACCGTGCGATATTCAGACATTGTATAGCCTTTCGAATTTGTCTGGTCTGCAAACATTCCAGGTCGCATGGCAATCCAATTGTGTTGGTCGTCTTCCTGAAGATACTGAAGCGTCTCTTCCATATCGGCGTGGGGAGGAACAAAAATGCGCAAGAGACTCACAATGATCCATTCCAACCACCCGGTTGCCTCTCTGCCTGCTGGGTGGCGAGCTCCTGCTCCGTTTAGTATGATGAGTTTGTGGTTGGAAGACATGGCGTTGAGAATTTTTGTTGTTGAGTCCAGAAGTATGCGTTTCGGTTCTCGAAAAATTTGCTTTCCGTGGCTTAGACAAGAGATTATGATCTGACAGTCAAGGACAAGGGCTTGAAGCTTGACGTGATCCATGTCCATAATGGATGCCTCAACAATTGTTACTGATTTCGGAACATCATCCAACTTGTGTTTTGATCTAACGACAGCCTTGACATTAATTCCTTGTTCTAATAGTCCTAGAAGTACTCTTTTGCCAATATCACCATTGGCGCCGAAGAGGACGACGTTGTTGTTTGATGGCATAGTTGCAAAGGACATGATGAATAAGTCTCGTCTGAATGTCGCTCAAACAATCCGAGACGCCTCTGACACTTGAGATACTCTGCTTGATCTCAACTCGCAATTCGCAATTGACCTCGGAATTAAGACTGCCACGTGGAGAAACACTGAGGTTGTACTCAGTGTGCAGTCCAAGCACAATAATAAGTGGATTGGGAGGATGATGGAGTGCTGACAGAGTCAAGTTTGTTAAGACAACACGAATACTGTCTCTCCGATACTTAGAGCGGTGTTAATGCATGCGAATACACTCAACACTCTATAAGTACATAGAGAGGCGATTTGTATATACACATGCATGTGCAATGTGCATCAATAGTCGGAGCTTGACTGCTCCAGCAAGGTCGTCAATCAACATATCGACCTTCAGTCGTTCGTCATCTTGAGACTTCAGACAGTTGTTGTGTCAGTTGTAAGTTGTAACGTTGATTGTGCTACTAGTACCAGGTACGTGTTCTACGCTAGTACATAAGAGCATGTCTTATCGTTGGGGGTACACCAGCCCTCTCATGTACCCGGGGTACATCGATGTACCCTTCAAAAAAAAATTAAAAATTGGCATTCTTTATCGTGTACTGTAGTACTGCGTACTGCGGTTTTGCGATCACCTGAGTAACGTTCAAATAATTGAGACACTAGTTCTAAACCCTCTCTAGCAAGTTGCTATTAACATCCATCACTGTTGGCATTCACAATACTGATTGTAAGAGACTCCTAGTACTCCATGATATCACAAAAGATAATCAGGCGACAAAATTGACTGATGTGGGCAAAGTTGTTACCTTTGTCGATGCCAATACCTTCCGTAGCAATTCGATGACTTTTATGCCATGGATGGGGTGGTCCAAGGTTTGACTAAAGTAGGCAGCATTTTCTGACCACCATGAAGTGGCAGAATTTTTGACTGAACAGGTTGAGGTGGTGGCAGATCTCGCTTCTTGATTTGATCAACAAGCAAGATAATTGAAATGGCGTCCAAGGAACTCATTGCGATGCATTGCTTCATTTGTGGCACAAGAAGGTCTTAATGTCAACGTAGATCAAAGATGGTCCTGCAACCCTTGATCAATTGCACAGTCATGACGGTCTTGAGCCAGACTGCGCCAATGCTTTTCGTCCGGAACAAAATGCTAGCAACAACAGCAAGCTTGACGGTATCCTCTCGGATAATGGCTGTGGAATCCACAATCTGGGTGAAAGCTGCCATTCTTCACCTCGGTAAGACTCTTTTGCAAGGGATCAAGCAACAGCTGGCAATTTGCCTTGGAAATGCGGTGAAACTCCCTTGGGAATGGCAATTGTGACGACTCGTAGTAAATGTCATCATTTCACGGTCGGACTTGTTGGTACTAGCGAGGGTAACGTCAGACGACACGACCACAGCACACATCAAGGAAGAAATCAAGGAGGAGGTGATGGTCGTCCTTAATACGGGGTGAGTGGAGGGTGTGCATCCTATGGAGGTATTAGCGGAGGATGAGTTCCCATCGTTGCGCAATTGTTTGTTGCGAGTTGCGAGTTGCGATGCAACACAGCATTGACAAATGCACCAATGTTGGTACTTGTAGATTTGGTATAAAAATACAGTAAAACGACACGAAGGATCACTGTATAGTCCCACTGGAGCAATTGATACAGTACTGACCCCGGGTACATCGGGGGGGGTCAGATTTTGCAAATGTGACCCTAGGTCATCAAAAAGGTACATCATCTGACCCCCCCTGATCCGATGTACCCCCCCTCATAAGAATTGCTTTTTTGAAAAAAATTCGAAAAATCAGAGATGTACCCCCCACGATAAGACATGCTCTAAGAAGGGAACCCACAGTACCGGTACTGCCTTGACGGTGTACCAGTACAATGTACTGTGCTGTTCAATGCGACCACGAACTTCAGTGCAAAGAAATGGGTTTGAGTGTTTGAGTGCATCGCTCTGAATCTTGCATCTTGCGAGCATGTGTTTCGTTCGCCTGTGTGTAAATCCGAAACCTGTCAGAAACCAGCTATTGCACAAACACTCGATTCCGTCTTTTGCGATAGGAGATAGGACAGAAAATCTGGTGGTTCTGATATCTGGAACGTCTTCATACATTATGAGCTCATGAGAAACGGTGGTGAAATGGATCCATCGATCCTGTCTCGGGTGTCATCGTTTCTTGGGCAGAATCCAACAACCGCAGCCACTGCCGGATTTCTCTGTTCCAGTCCTTCGCAGACACAAACCGAACTGACGACTTATGCGGCTGGCCGGTTTCATGTTATTATTTTCACAAAAGATCGACCATGGCAATTGCAACAGTTGCTTCTGTCTATGCAACTGGATAAGATTGGAGATTATAAGGTGACTATCATTGCAAATGTTCGACCGGATTTCGAGGACGGTTATCGACAAGTGCAGCATGAATTCACCGACCAGATCGATTTTTTGGTGGAGAGCACAGATCGAACATTCCGTGTGCATTTATTGACGGTCATTCACGCCCACGTCGGAGAAACGCATCTGCGCTGGATGTTGCTAACGGATGATTGCATACTTCTGGAGCCCTTAAACGATGTCCTCGAGAAATCAGGATCATCAGACATCTTCTTGACCCGACTTCATCCTGGAATAACATGGTGCCAAACACGAAACCTTCCATCACCAGCGCCGAAGAATCATCTGCGGTATCAAACGGCCTGTTTCACGTATCCTGTCGTGTGGAAGGGTGGACTGGGCATATCCGTGGATTTAAGTGGTGGGATCTATTCAAATGAGCTGGTACAAAATGTCTTGCAGCAGTGCGACGAGGAAGAAACATCGCATCCAAACAAGCTGGAGCTTGCAGGCTACGCCATCCTTCGAAAATGCCATCGCCCATAATTTCTGTCCCGCAGTCACCAACACTTTGATTCTGACCGTAAATAGAGGTAAGACCTTTGCTCCGCACCTGTCGAGAATGCAAAGGATCCGATAGAGATGCTCACGTTCTTGAAGGAAGGAAAGAGACTCGATTTCAACGCTTATCGGACAAGTCACTTTAATTCTTCACACATTGGTGTTTTATGCTTTGCGAAAGCGGAACCGCTTGAACGTTTGATCTCTGTGCTGATGCCAGTGCGCACAGGCCCTCCAAATGTCGCCAAGCTTGCCGCGAGATCGATCATCATGCAGTGCAAGGACCAGTCTGCGATCCACACCATGCAAGTGATTGTCGGGATGATCGATGCACAGATGGAAGTATTGATGCCATCGTGGCCGCAGCCAAAGACGCGGCCAGAGAGCTCCAAAGGATATTGCGGTCGAGGACCACCGCTTCAACCATGCAATCGACGGAGCGAACTCGGAGATCAAACTGAGATTTATGCTTCCTGAAAAGCCAGGTGTAGCGGCTGCGCTGAATCTAGGACTCCATTATGCTCGCTCCGAATTTGTGGCGAGGATGGATGCCGATGACGTGTGCGCTGAAAAGCGATTCGTGTTGCAGCTCGAATATTTGCGATGCAATTCGTCGCTTGCAGTTGTCGGCACATACTCTGCAGCATTCTCGGCATCAGTTGGTGGCGAAACGTTGGCTGAAACGAATGTCGAATAAAGAAGCTACCTTTCTCCCGCGAGAATGATGCTACTTGGAGAACTCGACGTCCTTTCCACCCACGGATCCAGGATTTGTTCCATGGGCCATGTTGTTTTCTTTGTTGCCTCTCGCATCCGTCAGTCATGTTCCGCAAAGCAGTAATCATGGATGCTGGCGGGTATCGCGAAAATCTACGATATGCTGAGGACTATGATATGTGGTTGCGACTGACACAATCTGATCCTCGGTCAGTTGTGTCACCTTTATCTCGGATTGCGGCATCGGAAACATCACGGGATATCCAAAGACAGCGCTGCAAAAGAAAGAAGCGGATTGCCTTGCTCTGCAAAAATCAACGAATACGTGGAAACCGATGGCACACCCGCAGATGTTTTTGAGACGACCTGAGTTGGCAGAAATGTCGTCGGGGTTGGATCACGCGGCACACCTTTGCTGAGACTCGCCTCGGAGTTTCGGAAGAAGCTCCAACACACTATTACAGGGCGCGAGATGGAGCTGATTGAGTTTGATTGCAAGGAACGCCTGGCAGAAATCGCTGCCTTATCTTTAACCAAGTTTGGTGATCCGAATCTCAAGCGTGGAGACTCTGGTGCGACTTGTGTCCAGAGAGGGCATTGGAACAGGTTGCACTCCTGTGCCACGTTCAAAGCTGTCGCGATAGCATCACATGAGAACAGCGAAGGGTTGGATCTATTTGAATGACTTCTTGGTCACTCGTCGTCGCTCTCGTCAGCGTCGACGTCCACGGCTCTTATCAGAACGATAGCTTCGCTGTTTTCGACCCCTTCCCTTTATCTGCGCCTCTGTTTCAACTTGAATTCTGGGTCGCGAATGAATTTAGCTTCAAGAGCACAATTTTGTAATGAATATCGCTCCATTTCAGAACTGCTTTTGCTTCTCGAACCCTTACTCGGATCTGATTGTTCTCCAAAATCCTTCTTCTCGGCATCGTTTGAGTACCCAGAGTCTCCTATTGTTGAGGGAGAAGTACCATCGTTCCCCGTCATCTGCCATCGGTCCCACTATAACTTGGATGAGAGGTAGCTCTGCGGGTTGGAGCCTTCCTTCCCGAATATCATTGAGAGTTTGAAGCACTGACCTGCCGCATCCAGAAAAATGCGGACGAATTCGGGCATGCTGAAATCGGACTCTGGCTGGATCCACTGAAATCCAATCATCACCATCACCTGCGGCAGCAGAGTTATTCTTACTGCTCTTTCCCTTTTTATTCTTGCCCATTCTCCCACAACTGATGGTACCTGCAGTCTGATGCAGTGATGACGATCGTTTGGTACCTGGCACCTGTACAGCTGGTTTTCTGTTCTAAAATCCGGGCGCACGTCCCAGTATTAATTCTACGCTAGACCGATTTCACTGCCAATATGACGTCACGAGGGCGGGACTTTGTCGTGTTGGAAGCAAGGCTTCCACAATGAGATTTTCAAGCCGTCGTTTGCAACATTTCCATTCTAATCTATAGATTTACCTCCTGCAGTCACCTTCCTATGTAACTCAGTGAACCTACTGTTGGTGATAAATCTATAGATACAATGGTTGACAAAGGTAAATATGCTATTTTGACTGATGCCGTCATGCCTTCGAACAGACATCACGTATGGTCCGAGATTGTCAAATTGCTGGCTTCCTGCATCAACTTGGGCTGAAGCTTTAGGAGATTTGATGTCAATGCGTCCCTTGGCGTCATTGATGTAAGAAGGTTCAATACAGGGATGTCCAAGTCGGCTTCTTTCGGAGAATTGATGCACCGATTTGATGGATCAAACACAACAGGAGTGTTCAGAGTCACATACAAGAACACATTCTATTACTACTTCACAGAGAAATCAAGGCAGATACGGTACCCATGTCCACTTAACAGTGCATGGAACGAAAAAGTAATGGAAGCAGCCGCAAATGTGCTAGTCATTCCAAGCACAAGATCAAGACCCGCTCGACACAATGATAACTACACCTGTCAACACGGAGGCTACAACGGGAGGAAGGATCGGAGACATTGTTGAGCAATCACCGAGCAAACGAGCAAGGATAGGAGATACTGGTGCGGCCGCTGTAATGATTGCTGCTGATGCTTCTAGCTCAAGTTACTGGCCATGTAGCCCAGAGGCATACCGAGTGTTCAAACCACCAAAGAAACATGGGACAACGAATTGCGAGGATGGGAATGATACTGATTTCGATTCTGAAACTCCAATGGAAGCACTTCAGAGAAGGATTGTACTGCTTCAAAGCGTTCATGAGGAAGAAAATAATTGGAGGAATGTTGTGCAAGGTAGAGATATCGACAACGTGTGTACCAAAGCTGAGATATGCGCTGTCAGGCAAAGGGCGACGTTTCTTTGTTATGCGTACCGATTGGCTCTTGCAAAAATGAATGAATGGACGTGGCAAGACTGTTGCACTGAATCTTGTAAGGTATTGAACACTGTTGGTATGACGCAAGCAACCTTCTATAAAACCATCGCAAATTGGAACATTGTGTTCCGTAATTTTGAATGCTTCCCAAACCCAAACTTGTCTGTTCAGTGGGAAACGACCTCTTCCTCGAGTTCTCGAAGTGTTTCCATGCGCAAAGGAGCAGATTGTTGCATTTGGCGTCGAGAACTTGTCACATCTTTCAATTGAAGCAGTCTATCAATTCGTTCATTCGTCTGTAATCCCAAGGCTGGCTGCGTTGTGGAAACGTGAATCGGTAGTAGACGAAGATACTGCAGAAACGTCAACATTGAGTACAAGTACTACAGCCATTAATCCTACTAGCAATCCTGTCGATGTCGATCAAGATGAGGATGATATTGCGCTATTCCTTCGCGCACATAGACTTAAAAACATGAGCTTCACAACAGCATGGCGCTGGATGCGATTACTCGGATTCAAGTATGATACGAGAAGGAAGAGCTTCTACGTCGATGGCCATGAACGTGAAGATGTTGTCGCACATCGAAATGCATTCTGCAAGAACTACCTTACCGTGCTTGAGCCACGTTGTCGGCGTTGGATTCAGCTTCCACTCAGTGAAGCTGCTACGATCAAGACCTTAGACACAGATTTCGGACATCATTACTATGATATTATATCTGATGAGACTCGGGTTGAGTTTCACGTTGACTATTGGAAGAATTGCATATCAAGAATCAAAAGGGGAGAAGAGGCAGCGCGAGATGTTGAAGCAAAAACAAGCATACGAGTGTCATCATCAGTCAGGCCCTTGATGATTATTGGTCAAGATGAGTCTGTCTTCGCGCAGTATCTACTGTCCTCCAAACAATGGGTTGGGCCAAAAGGACAAGTGCCACTTCTGCCCAAGTCGGAGGGCGATGGGTATATGCTTTCTGCGTTCGTGTCACGCGAATTCGGCTTTGGCAGGCAGATGACAGAGGATGAGTTACAAAGAGTGAATATGGCAAGGCAAACAGCAGCTCTCGGCGGTGGAAATTACCTCGATACAACAGCTGCGATGGAAATCTTGGGAACAACGAGGAAGCCGATTTTGTTGGAATCCCCCTTCGTAAAATACTTGTTCATCGGAATCAATAATCAGGGTTATTGGAATTCATACCACATGAGTCTTCAGCTTGAGGATGTGGTTGATTGCCTACGAATCCTATATCCAAGCTTCGATTTTGTATTTTTGTTCGATCATTCTCAGGGACACGCTCGCAAACGTGATGGTGCACTCAGTGCGATCAACATGCAAAAGAACTTTGGAGGATCAAAACAGCAGATGAGAGACACAGTCATAATGTCACAAGAGGGTTATCTGGGCACACACTCACCAACCCTGGGCATCGGAGACACACAGTCAATGGTATTCAATACTGACGACTGTGGCCCATGGTATTTGACACCAGAGCAACGTGACTTACAACGTCATGATCGAATAATGGGGAAAAGAAGCAAGCCAATTGAAAAAACAAAGAAGACCCTTCTTGAAGAGCTCAACGAAAAGGGTGTGACGCTCCAACAAAAACGCGGGTACACTAAAGCCGAACTTCAGGAATTGGCAAGAAACAATTCAATCGAAACTCACAAAGAAGTCGACAAAATCCTATCTGGATGGGAAGGAAAATCTAAAGGCATGCTACAAGTTCTGTGGGAAAGAGGACTGATTGATCCAAGTGAGTTAGATAAATACACTGTCGACGGAAAGAAAGACACAATTTCAGGGAAGATTGACTTACGGTATTCCCTACGCCATCTCATCGCAGAGTGTGCTGATTTCAAGGATGAGGAAACGGCACTTCAGTACCTTGGATCTCAGCTGGGCATCACGGTACTTCTAACACCAAAGTTCCATGCCGAATTAGCAGGGGAAGGCATTGAATTTTGCTGGGGTCACGCAAAGGCTTTCTACCGACGGGTTCCTGTATCTCAAAAAGGGGACGAGAGAATTTCAAACAACTTGTGAGAGATTCAACGTGTTCAATCAAGGAGTTGACCAAAGAAAGGATGGGAAAGTTT
>JAKSYS010000595.1:0-39695 GCA_022925895.1 Fragilaria crotonensis | reverse complement strand
AGACGCGTATTTTCTGATTACGTTCTCTATAGACATAACTATCTCTACAAATACATGATCGGAGTATTTCAAAAAGCAGCACCTCCATTCCTTTCAAGGCTGAACTCTTCAGGAAGTCTTGTACAAGTAGTCCCGAGCCCAGAGAGTAGTAAGAAAACCCCAACCCAGCGCCGTCGTGGCATCGTCAACAAGGCGAATAACCTCAGCTTAGATTAGTTCCAGGTGAAACTCTAACTGAAATGCAGGACGCCATTGAAGAAGACAAGGATTATCCGTTTTATGTAACGTCACATCCGGAGAACGGTCGCCGCCATGGTGACTTTGGAAGCGCGAGCTCAGATGGAGAGAGTTTCGACAACGGTTCGAAACCAAGCAAGGAAAAGAAATCGAAAAAGGAAAAGAAAAGCAAGAAGGAAAAGAAAAAGAAGAAAAAGTCAAAGAAATCAGAAGAACGACTCCTTGACGGCGATCTCGAGGTGAAACTAGAGGATGAGTTCGATGCGTTCGCTGAAGTTACTGCCGCGAAAGCTTTAGATTTTGAGCCTCCAAACAAAGCACACCAGCGTTGGGCTCAGAATGAGGTTAGCGAATGGGATGCTTTCCAGGTTGACAACAGCAATACCGCTGCAACAGCCGCAACAAGCGAAAGCTGGGGCGTCGATGGTGGTCCGAAAACTCCTCCTCATAATCCAATTGGTGGCGGATCTGACATGCCGGTCATTGATAGCGAAGCAATTCATTCCTATCTGACCAATCACTTCGAGGATGAAAAGATTGCATTTGCCACTGCACAGGCCTTTGAGAGTTTCCTTCACCAGCAAGAATTATATTCTGACACCACTTCTTTTCGGTCGTCCCAAGCTGGATCGTCTGTTTCAGATGGCACAGAAGCGAAAATGGAAGCCTCGACTCATGAATCGTCACTTGGTGAGGATGACGCGCAATTTGAAGGCGATGAAAGTGAATACACTGAGGGGGCTGACTTCTCTGATATTAGCACCTTGGGTTGGTCCTGTGCTGATGGTGGAGGTGATCCTTGGGCAAGCGAGGCATCCTTACCTTATCTGCAGCCGGAACCTGATCGTCCAACGTTGTCCTTTGGTCCTGCCGAGACCTTCATGCGTGACGAGGGCTTCACTGGTCCGACGAGAAAGGTTCCAAATCGCGTGGCCGCGACCCAAGCAAGGACTGCCTACGCTGCAGCGTCGACGCGTTTGGTTCTCAAGGAGCCTGACTCGAATCGCACATATGAACAACAAATGGCGTCGTTGAGTATCGACGAACGCAAGGTTGTGGCGGCTTTGAAAGATAGTTGGATTCGGTCAGGTCGAGCACCGTTTCCTAATTCGTGGTACCTTAAATTTGCAAGATGCAGCCCTGGAAGACCATTTACGTTCAAGACAGCTTACAAGAGCATGAAATCCTACGATCAGCGATACATGAACTTATCAATTCGTAGCATGGAAGAGCAGCTCCTCACCAAGATGATCTTTCCAGTTCCGGGACTAAAGTCCATTAGTGGTCATAAGAGTGAGTCCCTTGATATCATCGATTGAAATGGAAATGTGAGCCCTTTGCTGTTGTTTCTAACTGTCACACCTCGCCCCATCACCACCCAAGTGTTTTACATGAGACCAGCGCGTTATTTCCCGAAGTTGATGTCAGTTTCTTCTGTCATCAATAATTTGGTTTACGTCATGGATTGCATGATGGACGATGAGATTTCTCAGAGGGATGGGATCGGTTTTGTAGCGAACATGACTGATTGGACTATGTCCAACTTTCAAGTAAACTATTGCTACAAATTTATGATGGGCCTGCAGGGAAAAAAGACACCAACAAGAGTCAAGTTGTTCTTGATCGTGAACCCACCAAATTGGTTTGGTAGTATCTGGCGAATAATGAAGCCAATGTTGAGTGAGGATTTCCGCAAGAAAGTGCACATGATAAAGTTTGGACGAATGGAAGAGTTTCTGGCTCCAGGATACGAGGAATATCTCCCTGATGACATTTTCTCCGGACGACAAGATACTGATGATATAATCAGTGAATTCATCCATGAGAGAAAACGAATTGAGATCAGCAAACACTTTCGCGAGGCGGTGGAGCTGCATCGTTGATGTCATGAGTGACCTTTGTTGTGCTGAACGTAAAATGTAATAAAATCCCTCACGTGCCATAGGGTATCGCTCTATCCATTCGATTTGCGAGACGCACAGAATACTTCCTGTTCGACATGTTCACAGTCTTAAGAACATGGGGACACTTCTGCGCAGGAAATTAAGCATGGTTCTATTCATCAGAGTTATCCCCTGTGGAAGGCCCCTCCTTTGCAAACTCATAAGCATTGCTGTCTTCCCAGTCCTGATCTCCTTGGACGTATCCATGAATTAGTTCTCCAAGGGTACGCAAAACCAACAGGGTGAAGACAATCATCTTGATGCGCTGTCCAGGTCGAGCGGACGCCAACATGGATGCCACAGCCATCACAACCACGGGTTGTGGAATTGCCCCTTTGACACTTGCCCATCGACAGAGATAGCTGGCTACCAGAAGTCCCCCTTTGACAACAGAACTAATCATGTTGGTCAACACGGTAGTGCCGAGTTCCTGCTCAAAGAACCTTTCCAGTTTCAGCTGCCCACCGCTCGGTCGACGACCGAACAAAAGCGAAACGAGACTTCCCTCCTCTTCCCAAATGGGAACCTTTTTTGATTTCTTGCGCTGCTGTGGGGTGTCGCTGCTCACTGATTTCTTCGGCGTATCAAAGTGTTTTCGTTCCGCTCCCACCTCCTTCTCCCAGTTGTTGTATTCGGATTCATTGTCATGAATTCCCAAAAAGTGGTCCACTTGTTCTTCCAATCGATCCTTCCAGTAGCGAGCCTTGCTGGCACGCTGTGTGCTGCGCCGACGTGGTTCAGTGTTATCATCCTTGGCATCGTTATTTTCTTCAAGGGGACCCCAGATGACTGTTTCAGCGGCATCTGCCACTGCATCCCCGAATCGATCAAAAACGTCCCGTGTATCAACTTCCCTTGCAGTTCCGTATGGGTTATAGACTCGTCTACGGCGGTTGTTGCTTCGTACTCCGTGATCCTTCGCACTTTCAGCTGCACTCTTTACAGGTTCTCTAAGAGATTCTGTTTTCGCTGGTGGCAATAAGTAAGGCGTTGATATCAGGTTTTTCGTTCGCCCGGGCGGAGTTATGATAGTTTTCTTCAGATTCTGAACTACATTCCTTTGTGGCGATGACTTGTAGCGCCTCGCATTCGATCGGGACTTTGATTTCTCTGCTTTGGGTGCTTGTCGCATCGGGACTGCCTTCACGTCAATGGGCTCAGCCTTGGACTCGTAAAACCACTCCGCTTCTCGAACTCCTTCCTCATCTACGGCCAAATAGTCGGCCAAACTTCGTTTCCAATACTTCGCTTGTCGCATCGCCTTGCTGGCAACCTTGGACAAACCCGGTCGGAGAGACTCGATGGTGCGACGGGCTGGCAAGGGCAAGGCTTGCTTCACAAGCCGATCCTTCAGGGATGACGTTGCTTGCCTTCGTTCTTGTTGTTGTTGACGGCGAAGACGCCGACGTCGGATATGATGGTTCGATTCACGCAGAAGATTCTCCAACTCTTCCCTAGAAGCGCTGGGTGTGTATCGAATCTTTCGACGGTCCAGTTCGTTCAGGATAGTTTGAAGAGAAAGGACTCTCCCTTTTCCAGGTGGTGTTGTGGTCGATGGATCCAATCCATCATCTTCTAGGAACGGATCATCCACGAGAGTATCATCGTCGAACTGTGAGGGGGAGTCGGACACGACTCGCCTCTCGTTAGAAGTGGCATCTCTCGAATTCTGTCGTAACAGTCTCTCCAATTCTTGTCGCGATGCGCCAGGAGCATAGCGAACACTTCTGGCGTCTAATTCGGCCAGGATATTCCGCAGCGGGATCTTGTCCCGAGCCGACAAGCTCTCATCCTTCGAATTTTGTTGCAACAGTCTCTCCAATTCGTGTCGCGATGCGCCGGGAGCATAGCGAACATTTCTGGCGTCCAATTCAGCCAGGATATTCCGCAGCGGGATCTTGTCCCGAACTGAGGAGCTATCGTTGTCCATCTTCTCTCGCCCGCGAGCCGGCGTTGCGTGGCTTGTGTTCTTCAAGATGGACTCCAGCTCATTTCGTGACGCACCAGGAGAGTACCGAACACCCCTCGCATCCAATTCGGACAGAATTTGCTTTAGGGAAAGTTCTTGCTCTCTGAAGTAGGTTTGCGAAACCTTCTTATTGTTTGATTGCGGCCGAGGCTGGTTGACCCTTTGGGAAGAGCTGTGCTCCCTGCTCCGCAATAGTAATTGCTCCAGCTCCCGACGAGAAGCGCTCGGGGGATAGCGAATATTCTTCACGTCCAGTTTTGCCAATAGTGCTTGTAACGACAGTTCTGCTTCAGCTTCTCCTGACGACCGTTCCTGACTGGATTGGGCTAGCAATGCTTCCAGTTCTGATCGCGTAGCCGACGGATCGTACGCAATGTTCCTAATGTCCAACTGTGCCCAGAGGAGCGTCAGAGGGAGTTGTTCGATATTGTTGGAGCTATTTGTTTCTGCAGCAAAGTTTCCATCCGATGCTGATGTAGGAGATCCAGTCTCGTCATTGCGGTTGTTGTCGTCGTCGCTCGTAAGGGACATGAAGGAAAATCCGGACTTTCGCCGCAGTTGTGTTTGTGTGACGAGTGGATAACTGGATAGGAATCCATAGCTGCTGCCGACGCCACGACTATGACGCGGCCGAAAAATTGTTCTAGATTTTGATTCCAACCGATTGAAAACGAATCCATGGGAGAGATTCGCGAAGAACCAAAGGAGGAAAAGGGTGGAGACCATCACGCTTGCAACGCCTCCTGCACCGACAAATACCTTGTCCCGAAAAACTATGGCTTGGCGTCCAAGCAATCCCAGTCGCATTCCTTTTTCGGCGCCCTTTGCTCCCAATGCAGGAACAACCAGTTCTTGCCACTACAGGTACAGTAGTGTGCTGGAATAGAAGAAAGAATGCAGCGATTTGATTAGGTGTGAGGTGTGAGTGATGCGTGATGTCATGTGTCGTGGATTCTATTTTTATGAAGATCATCGATTTCTGTGTTCCACTTCCACCTCGTCAAACTGACAACGGGCAGGCAACGAACGACATCGCCATGAAACCTGGGAGCTGCAGTCTTGCCTTCTCTTGTGTACTCTAGTAGAGCGTAGACGTACCGGTAGTTTAGGGTTTAGGGTTTAGGTGGTTGAAGTCCTCACGTACCGTCGACCGTCGACCGTCCCGTTAGAATACCGTGCAGATATAGGCGAGCGAAAGGACTTCATTCTTCATTACTGCCGCAACTATGCATCGTAGATTCTCTGCTAGTATGCGGCCATAACTAAGCACCGAAGGTGCTCATCTTGAATGTAACAAGAATCGCATACTGCCATGCTAGGCACACCAAACTAATCATTGTGTCTCATAGGAACGCGATACAAAAGACTTGCCTCCAAGGAGCTAAATAAAGCAGTAGAACACCCATTGCCATCGAACCAGACACAACAGAGGTGTCAAAGGCACACTACTTAGACTCCTCTAAGTCTTCACGTCGACGATCGTGCAAGTCAATAAGTGGAGAGTAAACGTCTTGATGCCATCGGCATCAGTGGAGGGAAAAGTAAAGTAAAGTCGACGCCATATATTTCTCCTCCAGCTCCCTTGAAGCTGCTTGCAAAGTATCCGTCGCTGCTTGTTGATATAGAAGAAATACTCGCGTGCGCGCTGTCCAGACAAAGCCAAAAAGAAGTGTGGCTCAAGGGTGGAAATGCATCATCCTGTATTTGTCTAATACCTTCCTCTGTGTAGACTCTTGTTGAGAAGTCAATCATAAGATACGGAATAGGTATCGTAATGCCATTGGAAAATAATGACATGGATCTCACTCTTCGCAATGTGCATTTGCTCGAGTTTGCGTCGCGAAGCACGACTTAACATGTATCGTCTTCCACTCGTGACAACCAGATTCCGAATGAGTCGAATTATAGCCTGCATTCTCCTTCTATTCGCTTATTCGTCATGTGCTGATGTAGCGTATGCGTCGCTCTACAGCTTCATGAATTCGAGGCTTCGGTGCACATTGGCAAGCCAGGTCCAGGCTCACGTGTCGCGTGATATGTTGAACGAGGAATCGTGATACCAGGTAAGACGTGCGACCTGCCCACCGATGACAACGATACTTCGTCGCATGAATCATTCGTGGTGGTAACGTCTCATGGATCTTCATTTCCCTCCAGTCGCTTGACTATTTCACTTACATTCCATTTCCAAAAATCAATCGAGCGAAGAAACGGTTCATTGACATAGTGCACATTGGGGAAAGCGTCCACCACCTTGTTGATCCATGAACGGCGCCCACGTCTACGACCGTACAGTTGTGATTGGAGAATGTACGATTCGCCCGCGGTTGCAAGAGCAGGAAAGAGACAAAACGTGGACGACCCACAGAAACTCCAGTTTGATGCCACCATACGAGCATAGGTCATGGCCATGGTTTCATTGACGTCGTCGTTGCGAATCGAAACCTTGGCTTGAGGAAATTCTCTTTGGATGTAATCCCTTGCCGCAGTAACGACTGCTTCGTTCAACTCGGCGTCGCCGAAACCAACACTTCCTCTGTCTTGTCGGAAAGGTGCAGTGACAATGCCAATAGTCTTGGCTGAGCTGGGAAGTAGTTTCTTATAAACATGAAACGGTACCATTCCGTAGCGTTTTCCATTGAAACCCTGCTTTCGGCCCACATCACCAGTCCGTATGTGAATAGTGGCATGATCAAGATCGTTTGCTAACCAAGGTGTTGCCGTTAGAATGTCTTCCGTCATGCCTCGCAAGTCCAGGCGAATCGCGGTCACCATGTGATTCAGACCGTTGCCTTGTTCAAAGGTACCGTGTGGATAGGAAATGTGATCATTTTGACACGCGACTTTCCAAGAAAAAAATGCGCGGTCGTCGAGGATGGTATCGATCGGTTCCCAAAATTGTGGGATCAAATCCGTAACAGGAGATTGGCACTGCGATTGAATCGAAATCCCGGCATCGGATGCAATCGCTCTAGCTATATACCATTGCGACAAATGATTCCCGAGCATGTGCAATCCTTGATGGCCACAGGGACTGCGTGTCCAGGACAAACCTCCAGAAGCCCGCCAAGGCTCTGCCCCCTCCAGCGTTCCGTTGGCTCGACGAAGGAGCTCTGTGCACACATCCACAAAGCTGGACACCCCGACATCTTCTCGCATTTTGTACGTCGCGGCTTTGCTTTGATTCCGATCCAAGTGATTCGATGGATGCTGAACAGTAGGGCGTGTTGAATCGTCGGGATCTAGCATATCGACTCCAAGATCTTCCTCGCCCATCGAGTACTTCTGTTGAAAGCCCGACAACAATGGATCAGCTCGTGGAATCGTGCGTGTTTGATTCGTCATTGTCACTTCATTTGGAAAGTTCTGGTTTCCCCCGAGTTCGAAGGATGCCATGTTGCCGTGCAGGTTGTCGACAACGAGACCCAAATGCCAAAGGATGCTCACCACCAACAAACCAACAATAATTGTCCACGAGCCACGCCCCAAGTGCGTCCCCTGAAAGAGTCCAACCCTGCTTTTGATGGGCGTCATGATCGTTAGGCTATCCTATAACGAACCGACGAACCAACCAACCAACCAACCAACCAACCAACCCTCGGAACACGTTCAAACGATGATCATTGCAAATCCGATGTGTTCCATTTTTGTCCGTGTGTCGAGTTTATGATCTCTACACTAAGCTACTACTAGCTACTGTATAGTACGCCTGAATTACAAAGTGGACAGGGGACTCCAGAATGAAGTAGAATTGTGTAACATAAGTACCAGGAAGTACCAGGTACGGTATGATACCAGATAGATACCAGGTACTTGTACCAGTTTCATACTTGTTGCGGTGTGCGATTTGAATACTCGAAGTTTTGTATGTACGATGTACATGTACCAGGTACCACGTACGGTTCACGGGCAACCAACGGCAAACTGGCACCTGGCAGTATACATGTATCTACGCTGCCATTTAACTTCGTCAAGGCAAAACCTTCCGATCGTCATACAAGTCTCATTCGCGCAAACCATGTCGTCGTCGCAGCATTCGGAGTCCGTCAATAGTGATGATCCACCAGTGCAACAAGATGAGCGCAGAAACAAAGATGCAGCAGCTCTACAAACACCAGCTGCAACATTCCCATCCTCAACGTATCACAAAAAGAAAGAGATGCGGCGCCCGTCAGCGGTTCATCTTTCACGAGTTCCACCATATCAAAAGAGACGAATTTTATCGACGGCTTCCTTGTCAAGCACATCATCGGAATCCTCTTCTGAAGAACAACCAATGGATAAGACACTACCATCAACCGTAACAACAACAACAGCATCAGCAAAGGGAAATATTAGACGCGTCCGAAGATCACGTGTTGTTTGCGTTGCCACGATGCAAGTGCTCCAGGCATCCCGTTTGGTAGCCCAGCAGTTACGCATTGTCCCCGAAGTATCACCTTCTTCTCACTTGCAAGCAGCTGTGGTTGTTGAACACTTTGGTCGGCAGGTATTTTTGCCCTATATCTTGGCACAGCAACAAGCTCTGGCACCCAAATCACGCGTGTCATCCATGGAACATGATCGCATCTTTTATGCGACGCTCCTTGCATTGCACGAAGTGTTGGCGCAAAATGCAGAAAAATTCTTCACATTGCCAGAAACCGCCTGTGACAACGATGAGAATCAATTGTCGAGCGAGGATGTTGAGGAAGAAAAAACCTTTGCCAAGGTGTTGTTGGCCAACAGCGTTGTCATTGCCGCTTGCCAGGCTGCTGGAAAAGACGAAAATTTCCTGATGAATTCCATTCTCCACGACGATTTCCCTGCCGACCGCATGACTCCTTCCGTTACCTTGCGCACACCTTCTGCGGACGCAACAACTCCAACAAATGAAGAAGCTGTAATGTTCAAGGCGGCGTTCAATGTAGCACTTGAGAAACGAGCCGAGGCCGCCAAGCAGCATCGCATGTCCATCCCAGAACCCACAGCCTGTTGGGTACCTGTCGTTGAAGATATCCCCGCCGTTCTGACAAAGAAACGCTCGAATTATGATGTCTAGAGTGCGCGCGCGAGACGCAAAATGGAACAACAAGGACGCGACAATCCTCCGTTCCGGCGAAAGCGAATCGATTGGAGCGTGGGTGGGGTGCAATAGAAACTTGATCTTTTTCGTTGTTGACTTTTTCGTGGTACGTTGTTGCAACCATAGTAAGTTCGCTGTTATCCGTGCTTGATATTTTTCTCGAAAATGGGATTCCAAAATGCAGGGCTGCTCATTGGTCAGGAAGATGCTGATTGGGGATATTGTATGACAAGACATCTCACTCCGTGATCAGACTGATGGACAAGCTTTTGGTGGATGATGGTACCCGCAACACCTATACAAGAATGGGACCGAGATCCCTAACTCTGTGGGGCATTACCCAACGCTGAGACTAGGAACGAATGGTCATCGGTCACAGTGGCAAGTATAGTGGAAGACCAAGTGACATGGAACCAGACACATCCTGTGAAATCTATGCTGCACGAAACCGTACCAACCTTATGAAAAATGTTGTTTTATAAATTTATCCTCTGCATTGACTGCGTCTGGACAGCGTCCCTAGCACGCACGACCAATGTCGAAATCTCGTTAGTAGCAGTTATAGCGCTTCTGCTACATAGATTTTATCTCTAGATGATGACACACGATGTACATGCCGACGTGACTTGACCTCCATAAATACGATCCAACTGGTGGATGTCAATCCACATTGCACTCCTTCGCTTGATGGGATCGTACACACTTCCTGCCTTTCGGTTCATATCCAGTACTTCGGCACGAAAGTCAGCATATTGTGTTTGTGGGTTTGGCAATGGCTGAAGAGCCCAAGCGTATTGATTCCGATCAAATAAAAGTGTTAAGAATTCAACCAACTCGTCCATTTGGAGGGGCCGGTCGTTGAGTGCGTCAAAGACTGGAAATTGGACGGCCGACTCACGGCACAAGTGCAGGGGATAGGCGTAGTTGAGCCACGGATTGTGTTCATGAACGGCAGCAGCTTCCGAGACAAAGTCATCCAGCACGTCCAAGTGAAGGTTGTGGCCAGAGATGCAATCCTCGCCGTACAGTTTGGGTTGCTTGGTCACGGCATCCATTCGGCGGTCCAAATCATTGTAAAAATCAACCACACGCTGGTCGTCTGTCGATAAGCGAATCACAACAAAGACCGACGAGCCCTGCAGAAGATTCAGGGTTTCCAGAAAGCGTGTCGTCGCATGTTCACCCTCTCGACCATCCTCATCAACAGGCAAGCGATCCGTCACGTAAAGTATAGCCAACGATTTGTGGCGGCCCAACAGTCTGGTCGACGATTTTAGACAGGTATGAACAATCTCCAACAAATGGGGCAACGGACCACCTCCGCCCCCTGCTGGTTGCTGGTGCAACATTTGTGCTAGCCGTGACAAATCCGCGGACTCCTCTACATTAACAGCAGATGCGATTCCCACTTGTTGGGGGAATCCCATCGAGGGTGCCTGAATCAGTCGCACTGCTGTTGGGGCTTCCATTTTGATGCTAAAACTGGCATGCCACATCAAGGTGGCGGTAACTTCCTCCCAACGCGTGCAACAGATATTGGACACCTTGTGGTCCGCGTTCTGTACGACGCGATGGCCATCAGCCGAATTCATTGACGCTGAATTGTCAACCAGCCAAATTCGAGCAGGAAAGTCGTCCGTATTTTTGATGAGCGTTCGAGCTAGGCCTGTGATAGTGATGGGTGCCATGAAACGAGAAAAAATGCTTGAGTTAGTGGGTGATAGGGCCGTACGTTGTCGCAAAACCTTATTGATCTTTGCTGATCACTGATAGCTAAACGACAAGGGTGAACATACCGGTTGTAAAGCCTTGAGATCGCAAAAAGTCTACAATCCTATTGTCTTCGACCACGGATCTCTTCGGCACATCATCTGTCGAAATGAAGGACCCCCGTCGCATGGCTTTGCGCTTGTTCTCCAGGGCGAGCATCCAAGTAAGATCCACTGGAGGACAGTGACTACGATTACCGGTAGTTTCATAATGCTGGGCTTGGTCTGACATTGTACAAGTGTATTTGGATGTCAACGATGGGACTGAAGATGAGAGAGGACACCAAAGCCGATAACTGTATTACGCAGATCAACTGCATTCCTCTACGGTGGCCTGCGAACCAGTGAGAAAAAGGACCGAAAGGCAAATAACGCACACCAAGTGCAACACATTTTTGTATATTGTTCAACACAACTTTTCATCGGAGGTGCGCCGTCCCAATGCACAGAAATGCGCTGATGTCAGAAGCGAGCGAGGTACCTCTACTGGTACTGATACGCTCAAATACGTACATGCCGTAGTATACAGTCCATCGGAAGCTATTCGTTGCGGGAAACACATTGTTGGCAGGCGCTGTTACGCGTTGAATAACCTCAGCTGTGCGACTCCGAGGTGTCCGCGTTCCAGTGTTGCAACCAGCACGGTGCGCAACAACCACTCCCCCACATCCGGGATCCAGAACAGTAAGGCCGAAGCAGTGACCGTGACACCTGTACCGTACTCATAACATCGGTACGTTTCCAGGTATGTCATACAGTGCCATTGCTGAACGGTGACCTATGTACTATGTACTCCGAGTCTCCATCAATTTATGGTTTGGTTCAATTATTGAGAGAGGAAAGGAAGTTCATTAGACCTGACTTTGGTTCAGGTTTTTTCTTTTTCTTTTTGGTTTTGCCAACCAATAATGGGGATTGGAACGCACCAGTCGTATCAGGCTTCTTCACAGCATCGCTATGTGTGTCATTCTCCAGTTTAGCTGCCTCCGCCTTCGGCTTGACCACGGAACTCTTCGCTGCCCTTTTCGTGACAGCCATACCCTTCATTTTGCGCTGTGTGCCACAGTGATCGCACGTTTGGGCAATAACATTTTTGCAGGTCCCATCCGTGACTTGAAATAACCGAGCCAACTCCTTTGCTCGTTCGGTGTCATCTCCAAGCCGCCCCACGGTTGGACACTTGGAATATCGCTGTTGCTCCCTTTTCCGTAATGCCACACGGCGGGAGGCACGTCGTCGTCGTGTGCTCCCACGGTTTACGGCATGAATTCGAATGCGACCCTTCAAGCAAACACCACAATTGTGGCAGTGCACGAGAGAAGGAGGGACTCTCATATCAAATCTGATCTCTTTGTCCATCACTTGTTGTGGCAGTGTGGATGTAACGACCGGAACAACTGCATGATCGTTCTGGAGTGCATGTCGCCCTAGGGTTCTCTCCATCTCCTTCAAAATGGGGTTGTTGATGGAAGAAAGATATTGACAGACTTTTCGACGATATATGGCATGTTGGTGTGAGCTTGATGACGATGATGCGTCCAGCATTGAGGCGGCCATTGTTCCATGAGTGCATGAACTGTGTTGACCATACGAAGCGTGATTGTGCGCTACTGTATCATGGTTCCTGTTTCGGCGGTAGCTGGTACAAGTAACACAGAAATCCCAGTGGATGGCGATCCGTTTGGAGTTGGATCCGATGATGTTCATACCGTTCGCCTCCGAGTACAATGCTCTGTAACTGTACCTGGTAATCCAGTAGTACTCCCTTAGCTGTCAATCTTTGCAAGAGTTTTACGACGGGAGCATGTGTTATGAGCAGGGGTGTCCTATTTAAGGCGGGCGCCTTAATTTTGGGGCTATTCGCCTTTTTGAAGCCTCAAAATAGCGCCTTAAATAAGCACACGTTGATTCTACCCTACAACATACTATCACGTAGAATTATACGTACATGTTTGTACGGAGAATTCTCCTAAGCATAGTATGATAGTACTCCAGTAGGTAACTAACAACATACGGTAGACATGGATACAGTAACCAAATGTACAGTATACAGTACTACAGTAGTACAAGTAGCCAGTAGGGTATTGCTGTAATTGGACATCAAACTGATCTATTGCAGTGAGAAAAGAGCTGATACACTAAAAATAACTTATGAATGTTCATGGGGAGGTGGGATGTCTGTCACCAGTGCCATTTTCTTGATGGACGGAACTTAAATGAGCTTTGCAGGTGCTCTCAACATTTGTAGCCTTAACTCTAAACCACCCAAAACCCTAACCCCTAACCTCACCGCCTTACACCGCGTTTTTGAAGGTCTAAAACAGCGCCTATATTAACTAATTAAGGCGACCGGGCCGGCGCGCCTAGCAGCGCCTTAATTAGTTAATATAGGCGCTTTTTTGGTCCTTCAAAAAGGCGGTGTAAGGCGGTGGGAGTTAGGGGTTAGATTTGAATTAGAGTTAAGGTTCATGACTGTACAGAGCAGCTGCAACGCTCATCCCCACTTCAGTCCATCATGAAAATACACTGCCAACAGACCTCACAGCTCACCATGAACAATCATGGAAGTAACTTCAATTGTTTCAGCTTTTTTCACTGCAACAGTTGAGTTCCAAGTCCAAGTAAAGCATCTTGCTACTGGCTACGGATATACTTGAAAACTGTACAACAAGGTACTGTATCCATGTCTACTGTATGTTTTTTATTATCTACTGGAGTACTGTCGTACTATGCTACGAGAATGCTCCGTACAAACGTACACGTACAATTCTACACGATGGTATCTTTGTAGCGTAGAATCTACAGGACCTTATTTAAGGCGCTATTTCAAGGCTTCAAAAAGGCGATTGGCCCCAAAATTAAGGCGCCCGCCTTTAATAGGACACCCCTGGTCATGAGTTATGACTTATGAGTCATGGATCATCGGTCATGGGTCACGGGGATTCAAAGGCTCGCCGATCCCCGACGACCCAGATCTCGATTGTGACCGAGGACAAAGGATCGTGACATACTAGACCTACTCCCAGTAATCTCTCCACTTCAACTATTATTAGTGAAGGTAGTATTTAACATTTATTGGTATCGAAATACTTTTCAAAACATCATTAGTGAACATCTGTCCGATGGCATCTCAATGAGGTTCATTTACGCTTAAGCCAATTCTGAATGTTCTAATTACTTATTCCTCACGAATATGTCAGTGGTACTCCGAGTACATAATACTAGGTTAATTATTCTGCGTACCATAAAGATAACGCTCTAAGACACTCAGACTTAGAATTGGACACTTCCGTCTCCCGATTGCAATGGTGAGCAACAAAGTCGTACCTTCCTGTTGCATTTTTACATACGTTTTGTTGTCGTTTTTGAGGTGGTTGATCATAGGAAATTTCTGCAAGATAGACAAGGCCTTCATTATAACGATATTAAGGTCACGTTAATAGATATAAGCTTTACCCTGGCACCTGTGTATCACAAAAATGATACTGATTTGAAAGGCCTCCAGCAGTGGTCGTTCAGATGGAACGTGAATCATGAGAGAAGAAGGATAGCGCAACAAGGCGGATTTACTTCTGGTGAGGTGTTCTTTCCTGAAAGCCGCACCCATGTTTAAGATAATGGTAAAATTAGGGTTTTAATTGCAATTATGGCTTAAGCCTACCGACGTATTCAAGCTCCCAACCGTCGATTGCTCAAACCGGGCACTGCGGATACTTTGCTGGGCAACTAAATTCATAGAAGCAGCTCGTCTTGTCTGCTGATTTGCCATATCCATTGATACTCTTTTGCCGATGCTTCTCGAAATACTTTGATTGATCGCATTAGTCGTCACAACGCCATCAGCATGCATAGTTTTCTTGAACTGGCGAAATTCTTCATCCCCAATCATGATATCTCGAATTCTGGCATCCTTCTCTGTCTTGACCGCATTTCCACGAATCACTTCATGCTGAGTCTGCGGAACCGTGATCTCCGAGTCGACATTGTCCTTGAGGTTCACCATGGCCTGATCAACCATGGTCCGAAAGGTAGAGAAACTGGCGTTGAACATGGATCCGAAGCTACTCTGACCATTGATATCTTGAAGGGATTTGTCGTCGTCGTCGTCGTTGTCCCGGACAAGCATCATGAGATTGACTTCATTCACTGTCACAAGTGATGTTCCCGTTGAATCAGGGCGCTTAAATGACGGCTGTGTGTGGAAAGGTTGCATCTTGGTAGATAGATCGAAGCGCGGTGTGATTTGTCGAAAGGATTTCGTCGATTTCTCGAAACAGTAGAACGGGTTTTATGTTTCTATCATACTGTACAGCATCGAAAAGAAAATGTCATGTCAGTCACTCATAGGGTCCAAGGTCACCGGAACTCGTGTAGATTTTAAGCTTCGAGTGACTTTCCCTGGGCCTGTGCGTCACTATCAGTTTATTAACTAGGTAACTTCAAGGAAGTCAAAAGTGTCAGTGTAAGATCGGCATATGATTCGAGATATCTGGTCACTTATTGATGTTGAAGCAGGATTTTCAATACAGTACTAACACTGAATTGGTCAAGTATGTCATTAAAACATCAGTCGCAATTTCGTTAATACTGTACTCCTGTCGTTGCGATAGAATGGTTTCTGTTTTTGTTTACTTGTGTAGATTTGATCTTTGGAGGATCGACTTGAGTTTCTGTCGGCTGGCAGCGGAGCGTACTACTAGCTAGATACTGAGTACAAGTACTGGAGTACCATGGGATTAGTATTTCTGTAAGGTGTGGCAGTGGCGCGTGGCGGGCAAGAGTACCAGGTACTGGAGTACTACCGTAGTTTTACGTACGCATCGTACACTTTATATAAGTGATAACTGACTGACTGATAACTGATAGTAGCATGTAGATTACATGCAGTATGCATAGTAACATGGTACCTGGTACTCCGAGTACAAGGTACAAGTACTCCTGACTCCTGATCCGGAGTCCGGGACGCTATAGTACCAGTAAATTGATACACAGCCTTGTAAATGTTCATAACCCAATTGAAAATGATAGGTTAAAACGAGGTTTTATCAGTTATGAGTTTACATTTTACAGTTTAGAGTATGTATGTATACATATATTGAAAACGTCGAAGCTTTGTTTTGTTGCGGACTATGATACAGTAGACCTATCTACCGGTAGAGTGCCTGGTACGAGTACCGAGTCCCGATGTTTCATGGGAACATGGGCCATACCATGCTTCATGCGTCTGCAGCTGTTTGATGCATCACATCATCACCAATCGTCAACAGGCCCAATCAATCCTCACGTTATGCATTCTGAGAAGTGCTCGGGCTACAGGAAAGTAGTATGTTTCTGTATTAACGTGGTCGTATTGTTAAGGGTGTCTGGTCTATGTGATATCTCTCTCTAGGTAACAACAGATCGAATAATGTAAACAGCAGTGCAACTCGATTTCACCGAAAATTGGAATATGGTGTGGTGCATGACGGCGGTATTGGCAGTAAAGTACAGGCTGTGGTGGTCGGAAGGTATTTGCGTTTCAATTTCTCCTCGGAGAAGCGGCTGTCTGTTGATTAGGGTACTGGTAGCGCAACCGGACTTGCCGTGGCCATACCCAAGAGGTCATGAGTCGCCTGGAAAAAGACTCGTTCTTTTGAGAAAACCATTCCGTTGGTGCTAAGCAACAAATCGTCCTGGAGCGGAATGACTTCACTGTCAGTGGGGACCATCTTGGCAGCGTTGATATCGTGGAGGGTGTACTTCTCAATGGCAGCCAAGGCGTTACGGAAATGAAACGCCTTCATGAAAGGGTTGTTAGTTGCCTGCATCAGTTCGATTTCATTCTTCTTTACCTCCATGTGCCCATCGGTGATGGCCAAGACCTTGTCCTTGGCCTCTTGGGCGTCCTTGAGCCCGATCTTGGTCCAGACGGGAAAACTCAAGTACATGCGACCCTTTGGAAGCGTTGCGTCATTGCGAATGTAATCTTCAGGAATATCAAAGCCACAGATGAGGGAACCAAACGCACCATTCTCTCTCCATATCATTTCCCAGCACCCATTTAATGCCTTGACAGTCTTTTTGCCCATCATGTCAATGTACGACCCATCTTCGATGAGATTCAAGGTCCTGACCCCGCTGGAAAGCTGTGGGTGTGGTCCGTCGGCACCAGGCATTTTGGGGTGCACGTAATTCGCAACCTTTGGCACAAGTTCCAAAATCATTCCGCTCACGCTCATGCGGGATTCTTTGGTCGTTCCAACGTCCAATTTGATGTTGAGCGTTGTGGCCTGTTGGGCATCTGTGACGCGAACCAACCCAGCCTTGATGGACATGGGCTGAGGGAAGAGGAACGCCGAGGTGAGCGTGGGGAGGGATGCGACGAGGAGAGTAAGGGAGATGCGCATCGTGTCGGATTCTTGTGTTTTTATGAGATGTTCAGGAGTGGGATGAAAGAAATGGCTGCTTCGAGTGATGCCGATCGTAAAGAGTGACAGACATGGTGTCTTGCTTCCCTATATACCAGGGAATATCAGAATTTTGAAAAGCATTCCGGTGTCATTGATGGCAACGAAATACTACGAGAAAGACGATGCTCATGAGGGTTTCGCCGCTGAGATGTCTCATTCAATTTCTACATTAATCGGGCATCTGCTAGCGCTGGGAAGTATTTGACGTCTTCGTTGTGACATCTCACAACAAACAAACAGCAAATTCGACGTATGTACAGCTGTAGTATGTATGTACGCCTCCTCCTTCAGTATTGGAGCTACATGGTCCCAGTACCGGTACTGGTCTTGTACTGGTACAATTTACTACACGTATATTCGACGACAATGGGGACGATACTGTCACTACGTATGAAGTTAATCAATAAGAGCAGCTTAGTAGATTAATGAGATGAGTGGTGAGTGCGAGTCTAGAGTCTCGCAACGTGACGTCATCTGTGGATCGGGAAACCCGGAGGTACTACTGTAGGGAGAAACACACCCTCGCACAGTAGGCGGCGCGACGTGAGCGGCAAGAGCACGCTGAAGATACTGAGAACGCATGAGTTTGTGATGGGCGGGTGGGTGGTGCTTGGAAAAGTAATCGGCACTGTTGGTTTTGCCGGGACTCCAGTAGAGATTGAAGTGTTTTTGGGAAATACGATCTTTGAGCCAATGATAGCGCATGTCGAAGGCCTTTGATTTTTCATGCGAACTTGGCGTGGAGGATGCCGTGAGCAGTGGAATTGTCGGTTTCAAGAGGAGTACCACTAGAAGGCTGTGGATGACCCATTTCAGCAAGGGCAGTACGCATAGGAACGGCTTCCTGAGCGTTGAGGAAAAGACTGCCGGTTTCAGCTTCGGAAGCAGAGGCAGCAACAGTACGGATGGTCTTACATAGAACATGGACAGCGCCGTTGAGTTTGGGGCTGGGAGGAGAGCTGGTGGCGCTGGGAAGGTTGGTAAGGAAGAAATAGCCGGCAGCGCGACTGCGAGCGTTGGGAAGGACAAGGTACGCAGCATCAGAGCAGACAGCGAGGACCATATCGCTGGCATGGTAGCGAATCGTGGCATCAGGATGCGTGGACAGGTAATCAAGAAGCATGTCACAGGCTTTGTTGGTGTGTTCAGTGGGAGCAGCTTGACTGTTGGAAATTTCGTTCAACGCGACGATGATGGTGGGATCGCAACCGCGGGAGTAATAGAGGAAGAGACCAGAGATTTGTTGCACACGTTTGATACCGAGTTTGTCGAGAAGCGGGGAAATGTCCGAGTTCGCGAGTTGAACCTTCTGACCGTACACGGGAGCGGTCCATAGATGCGGGGGAATGCTGAGGTCGGAGGGGAGATGGATGACGCAAGGCGAGAAGTGCTTTGGGTACGTAACCTGGCATGGAGATGTCAACGTGACCGGCGGAGTAGTCCCAAGCGATCTTGAATCCGAGGTAACTGGAGCCAGTCCAGTCTTTGGTGAGGGCATACTTGGTAGCAAGCGCGGCGAAGAGATGATCAGCATCTGACTGAGAGAAGAACTTGATGCCAAAGTCATCAACCGCAAGAGTGAACGTGGTGCGACGGTCGGTGTGGCGCCAGAGTCCGGGAGTGTGTGTGACAGGGAAGTAACCGTAGGGGGCGAGGTGCGCTTTGAGTTGATCGTATGCAAGGATGGCAGCCTCCTTGAGGCCGTACATACCCTTGCGGATTTCGACGTAGATATAACCCTTGGAGTCGAAATGCGGATCGGTGAGATTGTACTCACTAATGACTTCGGCCGTGAGATATCGGCGGTGAATGCGCATGTATTGGAAAATGGGCATATCAGACACGAGGAAAAAAATCCTTTAAATCGCCAGTGCAATAGCGAGCACCAAGGTGAGCGTCAGAAATGACACTGTTGAGATGAAGCTTTGTGTCGACAAGACCGATGGCCGGAGATCGAACATCTTGGTAAGCGTCAAGCCGGTCGCCGCCGACGGTCATGCGAATACGATAGGGCTCAGCTTTGCCAGGGCGCATGGTGCACACGAAGTTGGCGTAGGTGACTTTGCGACCGGCCGGGACCTGATGGGGATGAATGAAAACCATGGTGTTGTTGCCGAGGATTTGGTCACCAACGGAGCGGGATTTGGTGAGGCCTTGGGTGCAGCGGCCCCATTCGTTGGAAAGGGAATTAGACCAGATCAGGGAATCAGGTCCGCGGAGGAGAGAGTCGATGGTTTCGGGCTTGCCTGTGGTAGGATTGTACATTTTGCCAGCAATGGTGGGATCGTGTTGGATCGATTGGGCGAGAGGGAGGCGACGATGAGTGCGCGGGTCGAACATGAGGCGAGTAAGGCGGGCGCGAGGGCTTTGTCGGAGAACGGCTGCAGGGAGCGGAAGCGGTTTACTGGAAGCGGAGACGAGCACCCTCGGAAGTGAGACAGGGGCAAGGGGTAGGACAGAACGAGGAGACGCGAGTAGGGCAGGAGGAGGGTCAGCGATTTCTGACGGCACCCTCGGAGGCGGTGCAACAGGAGCGAGAGTCGGTGGAGGGACAGGTGCGATAGGAGCGGAGGAGAGAGGGTGGACTGCACGACGAAGGATGTCGGCTACTTTAGCGTAAGCGTTGAGGATGGGAGGGCCAAAGGAAAGAGGATCGTGAAGGGGGAAAGCGGTAGGGTGCTGGGGGTGCAACAAATGAAGCATGTCTTCGGCAGTTTGGCGGAGATAATCTTCGCGAGAGAATTCGGGAAACGCGATTTTTTCAGGGAAGAAATCAACTTTGAGAACATCGCGTTCGTGCATCGTGTCCTGAAAGTAGCACTTCCAACAACGGTAATGTTCAAGCGAAGGACCAATGTACCAGCCGACTTTACCGTGTTCGCCGAAGGGGGTGCGAGTGTCGGCTGAAGTGTGTGCAACGATTTGAGTGCCCATGGGGGCGAGCGGCGTGCGATTGAAATCGTAGTTGCCGAAAAGGGAAGCATGAGCCGATAACGAAGGATGAATGCGGGAAGAACGAAGGAGATTGAGGGTCAGCGTCGTTTGAGGCAAGAGCCGATCCCACTCAGTGAGAGGGAATTTAGAGTGGACGGTGCAAAGGACGGAAACGAAATGATTCTTGAACGTCCGGATGGCACGTTCGGCTGCGTTAGCACGGTGTTCTTTGGGGGGAACTCGCTGGAATTGGATCTTGTATTTCGTGAAGGCGTCTTTGAGATCTTGAGAACATTCGTTGTCAAGAATATGGAGATCAGGAGGATGGCCCTGGCGCAGAAGCAACTTGTGAGTGGTCTCCCAAGCATTGCGGATGCTGGCGGCCTGCCGATTCGGAATGGCGACCGCGTGAATAGAGTTAGTGTCCTGGTGGTAGAGGACAAAGATATAATTGTTACCGCGACTGGACGGGACGTGGAAGCGACCGGTTTGGTCGGAATAAGACTTGAGGAGCGACTGGTTTTCAAGGAGCACGACGGAAACGTGATGAGTGCGGGGGGCAAGTAAGGGAGCAACATCAGTGTCGGAATCAGAAGTGAAAGCTTCGGAAGGTGGGACTGAGCGAGTGGAACGAATGTTCTTGGCCTCCTGATCTTGGTGTCCAAGAGTAGTAGCGATTGATTTAGGAAGATGTTTGCTTATTAGCTGAGTAGTAAGGCCAGGGAAACTGGTGAGATGACCGCGACGAATCGCGCGTAGGAGCGTAGAAGGGGAGGGACTACCGAGGGCAGTGTGATGGTAAATCGCAAGAGCTTCGCGAGACCGATCAAGGCGAAGGATACCATTAATCTGATGGGGAGGAGCAGCAAGAGGGATGGACCAGAGACCATTGGGGGTGCGAGTGCCAGTGATGATGACAGTGTCACGCTTCACTATTTTGACATCGAATTTGGAAAAAATAGCGATGCAGTCGTCGTCACAGAGCTGAGCAAGGGAGACGAGAGTACCAGTACGGAGACCATCGAGAACAAAAGCAGACTGCGCCTGTGCACTCAGACGGGAGGATAGTGGGAGGAGACCGTGAAGGGCAGAAGACATAACATCACCGCTAGCCGAGAGAACGGTGGGGCCATTGGAGACCGGAACGGGACGATGTAGGTGGACGACGTCGGACGTGGCAACGAACGTGCCAGTGGCACCAGAATCGAGAAGAACGTGAGGAGTGGGCAGGCTGTCTACAGAAGGGGGAGATAACGTATTCGCTAAATGATACCCTAGAGTAGGCCCGGACTGTCAGGTGGGAAGCCAGAAACAGTTTGTCGTGCTGCCGCCTTGCATAGTAGCAAACGTAGCACCAGTCTGATGGCCAGGTAACGGATGGTTGCATTCCGAACTGGGATGTGCACAGGCACCATGGGACCAGCAGTACGCGCGAGGAGCGGGAGCAGTGGGGCCACGACCACGACCATTGGAACGGCCCGAGCGACCACCACGGGAGGAACGAGTGTCACGTTGAGAGGAAGCGTTACCAGAGGAAGAGCCGGTTCGTAGCAGGGACATCATCTCAGACATCTGAGTGAGGAGAGCAGCCTCGCGTGCAGCGAGAACACTATCACGGAGTTGAAACGCGGCGTTAGCAGCATCAGTCGGAAGGGCGACAGGTGGAGATGTGTCCGGAGGAAGCGTATCGAGAAGGCGTTGGGCGACAAGGTCAGCCATAGCGGAAACAGCATTGGCTTGGTGGGCAGGCTGTTGGTGGAAGATGTCACCAGCAGTCGGGAGAGAGCTGAGATCGCTCTGGGCGTCACGAAAGTGAGTGAGCATATTAGCCCAGGTGCGTTCAGCAGGAGGACGTCGATTCCAAAGACGGAGATCCTGCTGGAGAATGGGCTGGCGTGCAAAATAACGTACGCCATATCCATCATTTGCTGGGGAGTCATGGGAGAGAGCATGCTCGGCAAGATCAACGAGATCGTCGATAGTGTTGAAGACAGTGTCAACAGGAGAGAGATGTCATAGTGCATGTTGAAGGTGGACATTTCCTTCGCCTTGACTTGCTGAGGAGTAATCTTCCCATGAGTGGCGAAAAGATGCATTAGAACAGCGCGAATATCGGAGGTATTGGCCAGTAGTGCGGTTGAGCAGGGCTCGTAGATAGATGGAATCAATAGACTCGACAATCTGCGCAATGAGCGCTTTTGGTAGCTTGACAGAGGTCGAATGAGAGTTTAAGTTCGCGCCAGACATCTTTGGCGGCTTCAATTTGCGGGCCAGTGCCGTTAGCAGGTGGATCGAATGGGCCTGGATTAGGAGGACTAATCCAGGGACGGTATGCGCCAAAGTGGCGTAACGGTCGGCGGACAGAATGAGTCCGAGGTGGCCGTATTGGCCGCCTCCGAGCGTGGAGGGCACAGAAGAGGCGTTGGCCTTGATCTCGGTAGCGAGAGTCTGTAGAGTTTCGTAGGTGGGCTGGCCATGAACTCTGGTAAGCACCTTGTGCTGGAAGTAAGTGTCATTGACACTAGGAAGTTTGGTAGACATGGTCAAACCAGGGAAAGATCACTAAGCTGTGTCACTACGTATGAAGTTAATCAATAAGAGCAGCTTAGTAGATTAATGAGATGAGTGGTGAGTGCGAGTCTAGAGTCTCGCAACGTGACGTCATCTGTGGATCGGGAAACCCGGAGGTACTACTGTAGGGAGAAACAGATACACTGATCGCAGATCACACATCGCGCATCTGACATCTCCTCTCGTGCCTCGTGCGTGCATGTATGGCAGGATTACGTTAAGCATTCAACACTGGGGTTCACTGGGCTGAATCGAGTGCAAGAAGTCCTGCATAATGGAGAATACTGTCCAGGACGACCCAAATGAATTGTTGCTGCTCGACGAGACAAACGACGAACTTGGAACGGGGCGTATGGTTCGTGTCTGCGCCGTGCTGGTCGCCGCTCCCTGGATTCTACTGTTGTGGATACTTGTCACCACAACGACGACGTCAACAGTGAATCCAGTGCGTGCATCGGATTCCATTGATAGTACAAGACTGCAATATGTTCCTCCGATTGGACCTGTGAGGGAATTCACATTGGTTGTGACCCCATCCATTTCTGGTACCGACTGTTCCGAACTTCATGGGAAAGGTTACGTTTCGCATTGCACCTTGCCGTCGGAATGTATGAAGAATAGTGAAGATGTATTCGACTGCGAAGAATCGTTGGGTTTGATAGGTGAGACCACAGGTGATGATGATCAAAGTGTAGACAGCGCGAGGATTGCTAGCCGAACATTGGAATTGGAGCAGGATCGTCGATGCAGGTTTTCCGATTTCACAACTCGCTCTTTCGGGACCCATTACTCCACTGGAAATGACGACAAGAGGGTGTTGCTTGGAGATCTTGAAGCTAGCACTGACCCCTTTCAAGCAGCCGCTGCCAAGATAGCCATGATTTGGATAGAATCTCAGGCAGAGAACATATTCAAGGCCATGGGAAACTTTCGATACATGAGTGATCAACTGGACTTCGAATATAATTTGGACCTTGTTAAGTTTAGTCGCGTGGGACGCGCGTTGAACCAGATTCATTTTATTTTTCAAGAAACCTCGCCTGGCATTGTGACAGAAGAATTCCTAGACTTTTTGGAACGTGAGTTCCGCGGTGGCTGTGCCGCCTGGGATGATTTTGGTGACGTTACTCAATCCTGCGCTTCAGATCATGGATTCCAAGAAGAATGGAATCAAGTGATGGGATTGCCTGGCGTTGCTCTTGAAGGAAGGGAACTCAACGTCAATGTACGAGTTAGTTTCCTCGATCCCAAGGCAAGGGTGTTGGGATTGGTTCCCAGAAGCTGCCCAAGTCAACATCGTGAGGCGTTGTATCCAGATAATCGTTTTCATCTCTCCGGCCTTTTTCGTTGAGAATGCAGGGAAAAACATACGTTGTATGGTTGACAGCTCAGTGTGCTGGCGACAGTGTAGTATGATCTCAAATACGGTAGGATTCTGAAAATCATGAAATGCTGATCAATGATGGGGACGAGCCGAAAGTTAGTCACTGGGCTTTTGCCATGCCGCTCGTTGATGGAACCAACGATGAGAGAGAAGGCACTACCGTCCCGTTGTCTTTCCAATCCAACTCTCAACTCAGCCGAATCCTAAGGTTCAGAAGGCGAACACTCCTTCATTTGCCGGGAATTGTAAGGCACGACCGAATCTTTGCCCAGCATCCGTCCGCATGTTTCCACGAAATCCCTACCATCGTGATCAATGACCAAGAGCATGATTTCTCGTATCTTTTCGGAAACTATTGCTCCCAACTTATGTCTTGGCCACGAGTACAGTGAGTACGAGTTCACTGAGTAGCGTTCACCAGTTCCGACAGCATGAAGCAATGGCCAGCGACTGCGGGCCTCGGGGGTGGTGTTCGTCGGGTCCACCATTGGTCACCGATGTCACAATGCCGACCTCAAGACACCTCTTATACGCAAACATGCCGTCCCCGATGTGGAGCAATGTAGGTGGTTCCGTTTTACGCTTGAAGGCTATTCCAAGTGAAGTGAAGCAGGCAAGATGCAAACATACTTGTCAGCTAATTATTGGCGCCTTAAAGCTATCACTTCACCTGATTCCTGGAATGAAATTTTCAATTGGTGTCGATTTTACGCCCAGAGTTGTTTTCACTTCACCCGTCATGGCGCGCAAGGTGTGCATGTGCACGATACTGATCGAGTGGTCATCGTTGTTACGCTTAAACACCACCCTTTTTCTGGAACCAATTGGTCAACGTTCTTTGCTGCTTGCCAGCAAGTTCGTCGGCAGGAGTCTTTTGCTTTCCCTTGGACTTGGGAGTCCTGTCATTATCAGCTGTCTTGCGATTCGTTTGCCGTGCTGTCGAGTCGCGGATCAAATCCGCCTTCTCTAGCTGCCTCTCTTCTGCAGACGACGTCGAAGCATTACGACCTAACTCAGTTTTGGTACTGACTGTACATTCACTGATGGATGATCGACTATCATCGCTGAAATGAGAACAAATCTCATCGTCCGTGAGCTCCGTTGGTTTGGTTTCTTGTTTGATTGATGTGCCTGTTTTCGACTTGGTGGAACATGAAACGAGTCCAGAATCACCCTGCCGCGCTTCAGGTGGCCCATGCTTCTCTTTTTCAGCAGATTTTGCGACAATATCCCGAAAGTGATTTCCACGGCTGTTTAAGTTTTCAGGCAGCACCACGGGTTCTCGATGTGGCGGGGTAACATGGCCGCTGATAAGGACAGGCGAGCAAACTTCCTCGACAGCTACATGAGATTTGGAGGTAGAAGCTGATTCGATGGTTTCTGGTGTCACCCCATTCGCAAGCAATGTTTGTAGTGGAGTTTCCTTCCGTAACCGCATAGGCGCGGCTGGGTCGTCTAGAGGATGGGTGTGGGTATCGCCATCCTCCATGAGGATCCATGAGTGATCACAAGCACCGACAACTGACAATCGTTTGTCTGGGTCGGTTACCAGTAGCTGTCTTACCAAATCACGTGCTGCAGTGGAGACTCCTTTCCAAACCGCCTCCGGAAAAGTCACCTCGAAATCACCAAGGGCTTCAAATCCTTGAGAAACGTCGAAGGGCGGCATACCGGAAAGCAAAACGTACAGAATGACTCCTAGTGACCACATGTCTGCTTCTCTACCGTAGCGACCCTTTCCTGCAATGGTATAGTTTCGTCGCATAACTTCGGGGGCGAAGTATTGGGGCGTTCCACAGAATGTCTTCAAGCCTTCCTTTGTGACGCTCTTGGCTAAACCAAAGTCCGTCAGCTTGACGTCTACATCGTTGAATCGGCTCATGCAAAGGATATTTTCCGGCTTCAAGTCGCGATGAACAAGTGATTTCTTTTCGTGAAGGTAGTAAACGGCATTCAAGAGTCGTCGCATGGTTCGACGACTCTCCACTTCGGTGTAGCGAGTCTTGTGAACAATGCGATCAAAAAGATCTCCGCCCGACATGAGCTCCATCACAAGATAGATGGCAACATCAGGATGAACAAAAACGTCATAGAGCTTAACAACGTAAGGATGATCCAACGCTTTTAGGATGGACGCTTCTGCTTTTAGCGCAGCTGACTCTTGGTCAGACAGAAGGGCACCACGATTCCGCTTACCAATCGAAATAATCTTAACCGCAAACTCCTTTCCAGTTAGACGAGAAATCGCTCGCTTCACCTCACCACAAGTTCCTGTTCCTAGTGTGTCGCGAATATCATAGTACTCTTCCACTCGTTTGTCAGTGGCCTCCGTGGTGCTGCCTGCCACAACGGTGGAGGCTTTGGGAGACGATCTGTGGACGGCGTTCAGATGGTTTTCTATTGATCGGTGCACCATAGAGCGAGGGTCCACAACGCCGATCCGACGCTTGACTGAGGACGGTGGCGGCATGACTCGTTTTCGTTTTCCAGAACTTATTGCCTGCTGTTGTTGAAAAACGTTGACAAATATATATGTGTACCGCCTTTGAACTAGTTGGACTAGTTCTGTATTTCGAATCTTTTTCCGAAGTGGGTGTGGATTGACAAGGCAAATTTCGTCACCAGTGTGTATCAGACGCTTCTCGCCTCGTTTTAGCAAGATTGTGCCATTGACAATAGTTCCATTACCGGAGGAATCTTCGACGAAGATATCCATTCCACCGCCACCATTGCTACTCAACATGCAGTACAAAGTGCAATGCTTGTTGGACACCATAGAGTGCGCCCACTCATAAATTTTGTAGTCTTCACCAATATTCTTGGATGGTTTGGGAGGAACAACGTCCATCTTGGAATTTCGACCTAGAGTGAATTCGTTAAACTTGTCAGACTTGTGGATCTGCAAGCATCCTAAAACGTTGATCAATTCGTGCTGCTGGAAGTGTTGTCTTTGCTTTGGTTCACGGGGCTGTAACTCCCACCGTCCTTCTCCTTCTTCCGCAATCAGACGCCCCCACGACACTTGTCTCGGGTCCAAAACAACTGAGGGAGGCGAATAACTGTTGCTCTCCTCAAAAGTGTCGCCCATTTGAGTAAGCTCATTCTGAGTCATAAAGTCCGTTTGCGTTTGTGTTTGAGAACCATCCAGCTAAACAAGTGAAAAAGGAGTCAGTGAGAAGCAAGATGTATGAAACGTGCGTAGAAATAGGACTGTGCCGTTCCACGAGAGTTTCTCGGGAATGCGTTGCATGACACATCAACGATGGGAACTCACCACAACACTCTGCGAGTCGCCACACTCCGCCAACTCTTTTTCAAAGGGATCCTTTATGACGGGATAAGCAGTTCGAGGTTGCATGTTGGTGCTCGGACCTGACTCGGAGTGGCGTCGAACAATGGTCAATGCTCACGTCCTTCGAGAGACTCGTGGAAGGAAAAAGTGAGCCGACGGTTTGGTATGTTGACAATAGAGCGAGCTAAGGTTTACGACTGCGGATTCGATAGGGAAAAACGTCGAGGAAGACCTCGCGCGCCATGTGAATAGGGATTCAATTTGAATCGCATTGAGTTCATACGAGTGTGTATATTTGTATAAATAGATACCCGGAGTAGAATTGGACGCAGATGTAGGGACAACACCTGACAGACGAGACATGCCAAGCACCCCTTGAAAATATCTTCCCAAATCTGTGAGCATATCTTTCATGTTCTATACACATTTTGTAGACGGTATTCTCGTTCCACCCATCGTTCGATGTTGGGTATTGCGAAGGGGTATTGCGTGATTGCACATAATTTCCACAAGATCGATCGACTAAAGGACAAGTATCGCAATGAAGCTCTTCAATCACGCCCTTTGTCTTGCTTCCGTCGGAGCGTTTGCACCTACAACGAGTCGCCGCTCTAACATCAAGGTTGGCAGTCCTTCTTTTCCTCTGCAAATGGCTGAAACGCCATTCGCTGGATTGCAAGATAAAGTCCAAGAACTCATGGGAAGCCTCAAGAGTGCAGACGGATTGAATTTTGATATCGATGCCGTCAAGACCAACATTATGGATGGTGAGTTTGGTTCCCGCGGAGAAACCTATACTGTTGCCCAATTCGCCTTGTTGGGGTGCATTGTTGGAGGTGGAATTCCCATCATCGGCGATGTCGTGATGTTCCTATTGGGACCCGGACTCTTGCTGGCTGGCGCTGCCCTTCTGATCGTCTCACTGAGCGATTTGGGCGACTCCCTCAGTCCGTGGCCGGTTCCTCCATCGGGAGGTAACCTCAGGACTGACGGTGTCTACTCCGAGATGCGTCATCCAATGTACGCGGGATCGTTGGCTGCGGCTGCCGGGTTGAGCATCGTCACGGGCTCGGCGACGCGCTTGTTGCTCACGGCGATTCTCTGGTATGCATTGGATCTCAAATCAGACTTTGAGGAGAAGGGACTCATCGCTAAGTTTCCCGAATATGCCACCTATCAAGCGACCGTACCATCCAAGTTCCTTCCAGCTACCATCGTTAGAGAATTGCCCTGGATGAAGGATAAGTAGAAGAAGTGGAACGCGAAACCAGGATAGCAACCATCGACATGCATATGAAATGCACCTTCATCATTATCTTTTCATTACTAGACCTTGAGTCAACACATTCGGTCAGCGTGGTCACTCGTTTGCTTCGCCAAAACTACGGCTGCTGCACTACACGGAACCGCTAAGGGGGGACCAAGTCGAGATTGGCAATGGCATAAGACTTACAAAATGGGCATGACTGAACAATATTAAAACATAAGCTATTGCTACCTTCATCTTATTCGAAGCCAACGTCCTCCCTGGCGATTGATGCTGCTTTCCGTCCTTTCAGGATATTCGTACAACTTTATTGGGCATTAGCGCACCAGATAGCAGCATAGGTGCAAGGGCAAACTAATGGTCTTAGCTGTGTACCTCGTACATCGAAAGCACCAGAGTCGTAGCGGTAACAGAGTGAGGGGCAGCCACTCGGTACCTTGTATCATTCTTGTGCTCTTGTGCACGCCTCGAAGTCCCTTATTGCATGATTATCACATACTCCACATTCCACATCCTACTCCAACTACAAATACCTGGTGTTCCGGTACTTGTACCAGCCTTCTGTACAATGCGTATCATCATAAGAAAGAAAGAGGGTACTAAATTCCCCCCTACCGTAGATGAGTTCCTGTGCCCAGCGAGTTACAAGTTACTACAGTACTACCGGTAGTAGAGAGCTTGCACCTTGCACTCATGCTCAGAGTACGGAAGTGAGGACTGCACCGAACACCGAAACCAAAACACAGAGTTTAAATATTATTTTTCACTAAAAGCGGATAGGAACGACCATACCACGATGACAGCACCGCTTCCCGTCTGCTCAGCGAAGTTAAGCATCGTCGGGCCCGGTTAGTACTACGGTGGGGGACCACGTTGGAATCCCGGGTGTTGTTCTTTTGTCAAAATCGAAACTGGTTTCCTCTCAACCATGTGGTACAAGTACATACACAAGGTACCTGGTACAAGCGTTTTAGTACTAATACTGTACTACAAACTACAAATACGAGAACTTTCTTCGGGCGAGTTGCACTGTTCGTCCCAGCAGTGGCACAAGCATCATACAGAGATAAATCTGGTGTGTGATATATGACACCCATTTTGCAGTCCCAAATGCGCCCCTCCGATCTTTTTTACGGCCTATCTTATAACATGCGGTTGTAACTTGTTACCCAACACGTGACAATGAGAAAATGTGCTGCAGCTTTCGTTGTTACATGGTTCATCCTGCTGCGGAGAGTAGGAGCATTGGGCGTGTCGGGCAGCACTGTGACCTTGAAGGAACGTTATCGCCATTCTGCACGCTTACTCTCGACAAGCTCAAACAACCAGTGGGGAGTCGTCATGCCAGATTACGCGATATTGGACTCGCAAGATCTGTTGGATCGCCCGTCCCTATCGACATTTCTACAGCGACCACGTGAACTGGCAGCGATCCCTTTGATGGCCGCTGGAACCGCAGTTTCCGTCGCAAACCTCATTGGAAACTATGGCACTTTGTACCTCATTTTAGTGTCAATCTCCGTTGTTCTGGGATTTGTGAACAGTGGCATGGACTTGCAGTCGTCGATGCCTCCTTACGAGAAACCTCCCACGGAAGCTGTGTCGCCAAACATTCGACTGGGAGTTGTTGATGATGCTCTTCTGAACGTTTACTCCGGAGTCTATACAGCATGCACTTCTTGGCTGGCTTTGCGGACAAGTCCGGTTTGCCCGTCGGAAATGATAGCCCTGGATTGTGTGGTGGGTCCTCTGGCACTTCTTATCTTTCTATTCTCTCTTTTGTGTCCTGTTTTCACACTACTTTATCACTATAACGGGGTATTGGCAGGTACTTTAAAAACCATGGTAGGCTTCGCCCGCCAAACTGCGACGAGTCAAGTACCTATTGAACCACTCTCCGACACTGAGCTACTGCGAGCCCGCGGTCTCTTGGCCATTGGCATCATTGGTTGTGTTTACACTCCTATTGTTTTTTCCGTCCTCATCTTGGGTCAAGATTGGTGGATCCGCGTTGCCGCTAGCTTTCCCTCCCAGCCTCTGCTCGAATCAACCACGGCCCTGTTTGGAACATATGCCACACAGGCTAGTATGATATCCCATCGCGCTGGAAAGGCCGGGGTGGCTCTCTTTTCGGATCTTGTGCCCACATTTGCCCTGGTGTGCCTACTGCTTGCCGTATTTCCGTGTGCCGCAGCACTCTATTGGCTCGGTGATGAGATTTCCTTTGTCGACCTGTACAGTGTGTGATCATCGATCATGGATGGTGCGCGGGAACGAACCTGCCAAATCACGTCAAAACGAGCCTTCGAATGTCGAGCGAGTCGGCTTTCACTTTGCGAGCCATTACGCCCAACAACCCACAACAGATCGCACGTATAGATCTTGAGGTACGAGCCTCGATGCTTGACTCTGCGGAATGCCGTTTATCTTCCAGTTCACGGATTTAGGGACACTGTACACTGTATGACATAGGGCTGGAGCCTGGAACACTGTAATGTAGAGTCTGATTATTGATTATTATGGTCGTACAAGCGTATTGATTCAGAATTCGGGCTTCAAACTTGTACTCGGAGTACATGTGTACTGTGTACAACACTCTACACATCAGAACTCCAGTACAGTACATGGTACAACTACGGTATAGGTAAACGGTACTGGTACCCGGTACCTGTACCTTGCCAAATTCGCGCAACGATCCGAAGAAGGATTGAGTCTTGCATCTTGGTCGTGGTCACCACGTCTCACCGTCTTTATACCCCCTATGAACATATTGCCAGTCGTGGTTTTGTGTTCTACTCGTGCGTTTCTGCGGCCGAGACTGACATTTTAAGGGTCCTCGATCATGACATAAAATGCACGCATGCGGCATGAAGAAACACAGCAAGAATACAAGCAAAAATAAAGGCAACAGTCTGCCATCGGTCTACGATGATTATTACTGTGATGCTGTTTCGGACGATCTCGTCAGTATCGATAGTAATGATGGTGACTACAGTTTCGATTGCGAACAATACCAGGTTCGAAGGGTGCCCCTGACAATTGATCTCAGTGCGGTCGCATCTCTTCCTGCTAAAAAGAAGAAAAGCCCGACCAAGATGCGGACAAAGTCTAAATGCATTGAGCACGCTCGGTTAAAGAGTGCAGGATTGCTTGACTGTTTGCCCCTCAAAAAACCAAGATTGGTGCGATCTAAGTCATCTACGCCTGTACAAGGACAACGCTCGAAGCATCAGCGGCGTCGATCCAGCCATGCACTATCAGATGCAAACCCGAACCCGTTTCATCAGCCAGTTGCTCGCTCTCTTGCTTCTGCCCGGTGCATTCAGTCGCTGATTTCAGCTAGACCATCTGTCATAGGTCCGACACCTCGAGCATCTCTTCCTATTTTGTCGGACGCTGGTCGATCTGCCGTCTTGATCGTTTGGTTCCCACTTCGCATCGTTCCTCTTGTCAATTGTACTCCCACATTGGCTTCGGAGTTGCAAGCGAAGATTGAAAGGGAGGTATCCTACGAAAACATCGAATTGCGCCATGAGTGGCTATCGTATTGGAGATTGACGACCTTCCTCGTCGAGCGACGCCACTTGTGGAGTCATTTTCTGGACAAAATGGCTGTGGGTGACTTAGGATCTTCTACGTGGGATTCCTTCACCCTTGGATGCCGTAGGGCAGGTATGGCGCTCGGTCGGTCGCATAGTCACTACGATATTCTGAAGGGCTATCTGGAAACACGCCAATCAACGTTCACTGCTGCGATGGTCGGTGATCGCACATGCGAACTCCATGACGGGGCCGCATGTTTGATTTGCCTTGATGAAGTTTCGGATTCTTGTCAGTTGCTCCCTTGTGGACACGCCGCCTGTATGGCTTGTTACAAGAATTACCTTGCGTCCGCTGCCTATTCGGGTGAAGGAAGCATTAAGTGTGCCGCTCACAATTGCAACGTTGAGATTGACATGTTTGACGCAGCGCACATTCTGTACGATGATCCAGATGTGTTTCAGCGTCTAGTCCGATTTGCGTTGGAGCGAAGTGCGTCTGAGTGTCGATTCTGCCCTGCACCTCACTGTGGGAAACTCTTGACGAATAACTCGAAGAACGTGTCCAAACAAAATGGATTTAACATAACGGTATGTGACTGTGGTACCTCATTGTGCAATGAGTGCGAAACTGGAGGACCCGCACATCCTGGGGTCTCCTGTAAGGAATTCTCCAAGCTTCGCAACACGATGAATGCTTTGAATGCTGAGATTGAGAAGTAAGTCTTTCATTTCACACTTGACAAGTTCTGAGACTTTTTCGTCTTGTGTACTAACCTGCTCGATCGCTCGCTACGCTGATAGCATCAAGTGGGTAGTACGTCATTCACGACCATGTCCCAAGTGTCGATATCCTATTCAAAAAATTGACGGTTGCAACCATGTGCGTTGCCAGCAATGCCAATGCTACTTCTGCTTTGAATGCGGCGGCGAGGGACAACTCTGTTTCGCATATGAATGCAATAAGGTTAAACATGATGAGAGATATTGGCACGACGATGCCGCTTTTAATGGAGAACGATACACTCATCTGACTACACTGGCCACCAGATGTCGAGCCTATCGTCTTGCCAATGACAAGTTAGCTATCATGATACAAGAGGTGGGAAAGGATGGGATCCCGACTGACTCGAGTCATTGGCTCGAGATTCAATGCACTCTCTTACTTTCATGGATGCACCTGCATTTTCTCTCTCGAATGTCGGATACTGTCGCGGAAGACATTGACAGAAAAGCAACTCTTCAACTTGAGTTGATTCTTCACGCCATTTTCCTCCGCGGCAACAAGGATCAGACTCGCCACACGCCAAATCACGTGGCGTTGTTTGGAGTCCTGGAATTGGCGCAATACGTGAAATCGAGGCACTGCAAGGACAAGGCCGCAAATCGTGAATGTGACAAGAAGGATAACAAGGACTTTGAATCGATCTTTGTAGATCAAGAACTGTCCGATTTGCTCATGATGAGTGATTCAAGATTTACTCGCGTAGCAACTGATGCTATTCGACGAGGAATTCAAACATTTGCAGAAAAAGCTCCATGCAATATCCGTCGTCGCGGGAAGATCGACGAGCTTGACCCACAGTTCCTCGCTTCCGCTCCGCTGAATGAAAAGAAGAGTCGCTCGAATGCCTCGTGGCGCAATGCACGTCGACACAACGACAGTACCGACGAGGTGATCGCTAGGTCAGACGATAACAATGGAAGCAAGAGGCAGTCTGGTCGGTGGAAAGCCGGCAGAACTCGAGTAGCCACCCGTCGTGCGGTGGCATTGGATTTGAGGGACGTGTGACGCACCGTTTCCGATGAGTTCCGCGACATTTCTTGCGGTGATTGACCCGCGAGAAAGAGGGTGTGTGAGTATCGTTGCATCGAAAGGAAACTCGCCATCAACAACACGATGGCGACATCCAATGTCCATAATAACGTCACAAACTAGTCACTGTAGTTTCGAATTTACATCTCCATCGAAAACAGGCAACATTGCGACGCTTGCAGTTGCAACGATTCCTCTTGAGTAGTCAATGCCATCTTGCCCCTCATGGAGGAAAGTCGACTCGGCATTCTCGACGACTCGAGCAAGCTTGTGTGTCGCAAGGATCGAAGCTCTTCCGACTTCATGGAATCTCGTAGCATCGCTTCCACCTGGTCGGACAGTGTATGCGTTTGTGGAGGTGATTTGAGATCTGGTCGATTTGGTATTTCCGTCGAGTAGTTGAAGATATCAAAATCGGACTGATAAAGATCGTACACCAACACCAAAGTCTCTTGAGTGTAAAAATCGTACCATTTCTTTTTGGTGGTGCGCTGGTTGGAGTGCGGCATTCCCAACAAGGCATTTCGGACAACATCCGGTAGATCTGACACGGACGAATCCTGTGCGACAGCCATGGGTAGTTCCTCCTTCGTTGTCAAGAAGTCGAGCTCCTCCTGCTTAACAATCGACTGAACAAGCTGCTTGCCGGCGTAATGTGTGTATTCGAATTGTGGGATTCCATGGCACGGAGTGTACCATTCTTCCATTTCACCTGATTCTCGATAGCGTTTCATCAGGTTATACCAGCTCTTGACAAAATGCTCAAAGCTCTCGAGAGCTCCAAAGCGATTGTACATGTAGATCGACACCATCCGGGCATAGGGATTCCGAACGATTGCCAATGATGGGACGGCCTCCAGCACTTCTGGGGTTACGTATCCATAATTGAGCAATTTGTGCGCCGTCAAATGATTGATGTACCCCTTCTTGTTCGTCCCTGTGCACCAATCGATCGACTCCATAAATCTACACAGAACATAGTGCACCAGAATCAGATAGATTCGTCGAATATAGGTCAATCGACCAATGGTTGGAGCTGTGAAGATAAAGGACAGTCCCAGTACAAATCCTGTCGCTCCCGCCATGAGGCAAATGCTCAGAACGTGCAGTTGCGGTGCATCCATAACATACCAAAGTACAAAGGCAATTGCAAATAACACCGTTGCCAAAGCGTTTCCACCTGTAAAGATGGGAAAGTTGGCGCTCTCCAGCATTGCATATCGTTGGAAGAATACGATCATTCCGAGCTTGCCCCACAATGATCTACCCTTTCTGCATTTCTTGGGAACGTCATGCGACTTCATTAAGGATGTTCCACCGCAACGAGGAACGTGAACGAAGAAGAGGTTGTCAGCCATGTTGGGTTGGTCCTTGATCAGCCATGGCATCGTGCCGCTCGGCTCATTATTTTCATGTGCATTATGAATATGTATTTGCGTTTATCTTGCTGTGTTTATTTTAGACTGGGGCGAATGGTGAATCTCGTGACATGGTGCAGCTACGTGTCTGTGCAAGGGACTATGTGTATACCTGTTACTTACCTGTATCCGAGTTGTACTCCGAGTGCACGTACAGTATGTCGTATGTCTCATATCGTCATTTCGTCACATCTCATATCTCATATGCATAGCAGTGGTACAGTACTTGTACTGTACCTCATACCTGAATGCAGAGGAAGCATACGATACTGCTGTACTGTATCACTGACTAGCAGTGGCACTGCAGAATCCACTATGAATATGATACAGCATACTGTAGTAGTAGTCATCCCGTTCCAAAAAATCATACAGTATCTGTTCAACACTACCTGAAATCGTACTGTACCAGTAAGAATACTTGGACTTGTAACACTGATCGACGAAAAATGAACACGAATGATGTGAAGTGTGAAGTGGGTGTGAGGTGTGAATGTTTTACATGATGCAACTGTCCCCATTCCACATCGCCGACTCAACAAAAATTCAAATTACGATCACCAATCACCGATCACCAACCAGCATACAACAACAACCAACCAGAAGAAACTATACATACAACAACAGAGCGAACGACAACGTTGTGAACCATCTCCGACTCTCAATGATAAATTGACACACTGCATTGTGCCCACTTCCAGATAATTCTCGGCAGGCTGACATTGAAAAAATGCCTTCTGTTCATACTGTTGGTACCGGTAGTCTCGGCAATGATCATGTCAAGACAGAAGGTGGTATGGAGCAGCAGCAGCAGAGATATGATGGACAAAACGAGGAGCAATACGTGCCCTTGAATGATATCCTTGCGTTTCAAACTGCCCATCACGGTCCTCAGGAAGACGCTACAGCTGCAGGCGGCGACGCGTCGTCGGTGGGATCGGCATGGGCTCCCTTGGATTCCTCATCCGCACAAGACGGTCTAGAACACGAAGGTGACACATCTGATGGTGCTAATTATCATCATCCTCACAATCACACCCACCCGGAACCCTCGCTTCAGGATCGTCTCGTGGGTGCTGCTGCAGGAGCGGGTACGTCGGCCTTGTGGGGCTCGCTGGAACTTCTCAAAATGGCAGGTGGATTGACCCTCTCCACCACCGGAAAGTTAGTGGCACCACCTCTTAAAGTTACGCAACAGGTCTTGCTACCGTCCCTATGGGCGGCAACAGTTGACTATCTCAAACAAGTTATACCCTCCCGCATTCAAGATTGGTTCAAAATATTCTCGGCCAGTCTGTATCATTTGTATGTCGTCCTGCGGAACACCAAGCGTGGCACAGCCTTCCGTTCTCGACTCGCGACTGTAGGCGCCGATTTGGTGGACTGCGTGAGTAGTGATGAGTCGCGACAGGTTATTGCTGATAGTATGGCGTCGGTCGTGAAACTATCGGAGGCCATGCAGTGAGTTGTATTTGCGTTGTCATCTAAAGCTTTCTGTGACTAAAGGCAGATTTTGATTTCTCACACTCGTTCTGCCGCATCGCTTGTCGCGTGTCATGCCCACACTTTCTATAAGCAGTACACCTGAATTCAAATCATTTTTGGATCAACTCACAGTGTTGGGAGCTCGGATGATGGATGCCGCCGCCTCTGGTCGCAACAAACAACTACTCAATGACGTCAAAGAAACGGTGTGGTCTGGTGTCGAACTCATGTCGGATCCGAGTACCATCCTCGCATTGGCTGAAGTGACTGCAACACTCTGCCATACGCTGGAAATGGAAGAAGCCTTGTATCGGCGTACCAAGCATGGACCGACATCGCGACGACGACAACGACTTGAACGCAATCAATTTACACAACAAGCGTACACCGAACCCGATCTCATGAAACATTACGATGCGACTGTGGAGCAGGTGATTATCAGTGGATTGGGTGCGGACACGATATCAGACAGTCGCAGCGGTGGTGGTGGTGGTCCGCCTAAAAGTGTAGCATTTGAAAATTCTGGTCAAGCGACATTCAGCGAGTCTGTTGAATCAATATCTGTAGAAGAACAATGGAAGAAAGCCGGACGAGACAAAGTGGATTCAAATTATTTGGAGCAAAAGATTAGAAGTCGGAGTGAGCAAATGGAACAAGAACGCAAACAACGGAGCACTGTCGCTAAGGTTTCCGTCATCGATGTCGCCAGTGTTCCGCAGTCGCAAGTGCAAAATGACAGTGAGCAGCTTCGAGCTGAAATTGAAGACCTTCGTGTTGAAAATGTTGTAGAGGACGACGATGAGAACAGTGGCAAGGAGTCACAATCAGCGTTGCAACGTCAAAGAACTGTCAGAATAAGGAATGGCTCGACCGCAAGGTCCAAGCAATCGGCGGCTTTCATAGAGGATGACGATTCTGCCCACGAGGCTGGAGATGAAACGCCGACCCTTACACAGTCATCACCATTAGTTGAGGCAGATTCGGCAATGTCGCGCTTTTACCGCACCCTGGACGACGTTTTGGCCAAGAAACGGTCGGAAACCATGCAGCAATTGGTGGACGAAGATTTGTTAAATGAAAGCAGGCGATTCAGAAGGAAGAACGACAACGGAAGAGATGCACTGCATCGAGCCGTCACATCCATGAATGTTATTAACTCGATGTCTAATGGTGTTAGTCAGAAGAAGGACAAGGATTCGCTCGCGCAACGCCTCAACAAGTGGCGCAAAGCAATGCAGGGCGGCGACTCCGAGTCCGCACAAGCAATGCTCGGGACGACCCAGAAATCATCCAAGAAGAATCCAGTGTCACTGCTTATCCTTGCAGCTTTAGCGTCCGGCTTCTTCCTTTTATGGTTTGGATTCGGATGCTACGGCATGTACGTATTCGTCAAAGCTCGCGTTGGAAGCAGAGCTGTCGCTCCAGCAATTGCCAGTGTAAGCCAAGAGATCGTTATTCGCATAGTGAAGGAGGTCGTTCATGTTCACGAAAACGGCGCCGCAATCCACGATGGAGACATACTCCAAGCAGATATGAACACCGAACTGTTTGCAGAGTGCGTATCTGCCGCTATTGAACACGCGTGATCAAATACGGACCTACTCAAATGGAATGGAACATGCTGAAGTAAGCGTGATAAAACACATGCTAATTTACAGCGTCTTGTCTATACTTGTTGAGATAATTGATGCACCAACACCACTGTACACAGGCCTCGTTCTTATTGTTTGAAGTAGAACTTTATAGGTCCACAAAATGTCCCCAGCACTCAGGTGAGTCCTCAACCTTGATGCTGTCCACGAGCACAGGTCCTCGCGATGATCGAATCGACAAGCGTTTGGAGGCACTATTGCTTTCGCTTGATCGAGAAGATGTTCTTGAGTCGACGCTTGATTGCCGAGAATGCACCGTGGCTTCTCCGCTGCGAGTTGATACCATCGACGCCATCACTAAGGGTGATGACATGGCAAATCCCGACAGAATGGGCAATTTGGCATTCAATGGTCGTTTTCTGGACATTGAGTATGAATTGGTCATGATTCTTGGCATTGTTGTCTTGTTCTGATGACTTCAAGAAGGTTACTGTGTTGTTTGCTCCCACTTCTCAAGAATGGGATAACGAAGTCGATAACGATGATTTGGGTTCTTTCGATTATTTTTGTGACCTACGCGGATTGCGGATTTGGGGTCGTCGGTAGACTCTTCCGATGCTTGAATGAATTTGCACAATCTGAATGCCTGACGTGGAGGTCTGAGACAAACGCACACGAGTCTTTGAATAAATTCACCAATCAAAACATAGAATTCGTTAGAAAACTGCTGCTTACGTCAAGGCGACGTCAACAACTTCTGAAAATTCAATCTGCGCTAAAGTTTCCCAGTAAGTATTGGTGTCAAAACGAAATATGTCAGACACTATCAACCGACGTGGTTGTTTTGTTGACTGACAAGAACCCAGTCTGCGGCAATATACAGTACGTGCATAGGGGACAAGTACGACAGTTGGGTTGAACGGTTCTGGAGTTCTTCGTACTGAAGTCTCGGTCGTAAAGTACGGAGC
>JAKSYS010000594.1:0-39709 GCA_022925895.1 Fragilaria crotonensis | reverse complement strand
CCAGTCTGGTCTATTATATATCTTTCGTCCGACCAGAACAGATATCAATTGCCTGTGTGACAACAATGATCATGCGACGCACCAGATTGCCCGCGAAGCTGACCCTTCAAAGAGTGGTGTCGCACCGAAGCAGATGTGTCTCTACAGCGCAAGCGCCTTCATCGTCATTGCGAGAACATCATGGTATCAAAGTCGCAGCCGCAACATCAGCAGCAATGTGTGTCTGTGTGGTCAGGTCTCAGTCGCAATCTGCCGTCGACTGTCAAGAGCGACATCCCAATCCCGTATGGCCTTCCGGAATATCAGAGAAAGATGTGAATGATTTTGTTGATTCGGTCCTTACTGATTCATCTATAAATATGTCAGGAATCCCCGATGTTGTCGAGCGTTCTATATACGCAGCAACAGTTACCATGACGGCGAATCTCCTATACCGAGCGATTGCGGAGCTTCACGGCATCCAGCTCTTTGGTCACGAACTAATCCTTAAGCGACAGATGAGTTCTACTGGAAAGGTAGTGATTGATGGCGATCACTTTGGAATTGACGAGGAAATTCTGGAACAAGTTGCCGATCGACTTTTGATGAACAGTTCTGTCAATCAAACACTGGTGCCTGATGTCGTGGAGCGGCAGTTGTACATCAACTGTCTGAAGCTTATCTTTCACATGTTGGATAGCATTGCTTATTCGCTCCGTATTACATTTTGCGGTCATGATTTGCGTTTGCATTTTGAACCGTCCAAGAAACCTCTGGCGCCCAAATCTTCAACCACCAGGGTAAGTTCGAAGGACTTACTGGAAGTTGCGAGGAGAGCAGTCAACCCCGACGGTGTCTATGGAGATTTTCAAGTGCAGTTGCTAGCAAGCCTTTATGGTCTGGTGCTGGGTCTAGTAGATGACTTGTTGGCCAACACAGAGATCGACATGCTGTCGGACAAAATAAAAATTGACATTGTACAAGGTATTACGGAAACGCAGCAAGTATCACCAGACGTTCGGTTATCCAAGACAGAGAGTGCTCGCCCGAAGAAGTCAGGCACCGCTCTTGTATTTGGTTTAGGTGTTGGTGTAGGCGCTGCCGCAACTATTGCAGCTTTAAGTCTCAGCAGTCGACGCGGCTGAGCTCCTATTAGCGAAGCTTTCACGTTCACATTGTACGAGATAATAGCTTTTCGGCTCCATTTGTCATGTGATTGCTTCGACGATACAGTAAACACTTTCAGGCGCTTTTGCAGTCAAAGTAATCGGCTGTTTTGGCGCTAGCCTCGGCAGCTTCCTTCATGATTTGCTGCATAATTGCGTCTACGGTCAGCACGTCATGAATCAAACCCTGGGACTGACCAACAAATTGCACACCTGCATCCAAATCTCCATCAATTGTGGCCTTCTCCAAATATTTTGTCGCAGCCCCGAACTGTGCCACCGCAAAAAGTTTGTCCCATTGAGTCAAAAGACCGGGGAGGACCTTCCAGAGCGGAATGGAGAAGTCCCTCGCCGCCAGCATTGCACGCCACGCCACTACTGGAGGGAGAGGCGGATGAGCCATTAGTCGCTTTGACAAAGGAGTCTTCAAGACTCTTGCAGAAATACCATCAAAGTTGGACCCGTAGACCGAGTCCGATTCAGTGGATGCACAGATAGCGTCTTTGGCAGCTTGTGAGAGGGAGCTTTCATGCGTGACGGCAAACCTTGAACCCATTGCAATAGCATCTGCTCCAAGGGACAACGCAGCTGACAAGCCAGCCCCGTTGGCAAACCCGCCTGCAGCAACCAGCGGAACGTCAGGAAATTGTTGAGCTATACTTGGAATAAGTGAAATGTTGCCAACTTCGCCTCCGTGAGCTGCAGCTTCGTAGCCGGTCACCATGAGGGCATCTGCACCGGCATCCAGTGCCGCCTGGGCATGTTGTCGATTCGTTACGGTAGCTAGCACAGTACCTCCGTAGGAATGAACGGCATCTGCGATCCATTGTGCCTTGCCTAAACTGATGTTGACCAGCGGAACTTGTTCCATCACAGCCACCTCAGCATTCTCCTTGGCACCTGGCATTAGGAGTGTCGCACCCACACCGAATGTTTTGTCGGTGAGTTCGCGAATCTTTTGGATTGATTGTCGCGTTTCATCCGGTGACAGTGGACCAGTTGCTAGGATGCCGACACCTCCAGCATTCGACACAGCTGCCACCAACTCAGGTTTGGATATCCAAGACATCCCTGGTAGTAGAATTGGATATTGGCATTTTAGAAGCTTGGTGAGACGAGTCCTAACGGAGGAGCAGCAGTCATCATGGTTATCAATGATGTGCAGTTCCTGCCGTCGGTTTCTTGATATAATATGGTGATGTGGAGATGTGGAGTGTTGGAAAGATGATTGCGAACCCTGTGACCCATGATGACGCGCCGTCCTGTTTATTTGATTTTTCATATGATGGCTTCACAAATTCAATCCCACACCTCCCAGCGCTCGATTATCATACTGTCCCTGGGGACTCTGTACTCTGTACTCTATCCTAGTCTACTAGTCTACTCAAGTGCAGCTCATTGCTAATAGCTATCATACGACTGGAATAAACCGAATGTACATGTGCTCTACCCATACCGTATTACTAGAAGTACAGTACACGGCATGACATCGTACGCAATGGTACCGTGACGGCCCATATCTATTCAATCACCATGTATCCATATCCAATCATCTGGTCTCGAGTTGTTTGCTACTGATCCATCTCAAAAAATGCATTCATCCGTTCGCAGACTTATCTCTGTCTCCATCATTGCGTTGTCACTTCTACGTTCCGTTTCTGCCTGGGTCACAATGTCGTACAAACGTGCCAAACTAGACCCAACTCCATCCCTGAAGAGGATTGGAACACATTCGGGAACCTTTCAAGCTGATGAAGCCCTCGGTGTCTGGATGCTGCGTCAAGTGAACGATTATCGTAACTCCAAGGTTGTACGCACGAGAGACACTGAGGTACTAAAGGATCTTGATATTGTTCTCGATGTAGGTGGTGTCTATGATCATTCAATTCTTAGATATGATCATCACCAACGCGGCTATGAAGAGTACTTTAATCCAGGTCGGTGCACCAAGCTAAGCGCATCTGGCTTAATTTATCGTCATTACGGCAAGGATGTCTTAAAGGCATTCTATCCTGAGCTATCCGAGGAGGAGTTGGATTGGGCTTACACCAAGATTTACGATTCCTTGTTGGAGGCGCTCGATGCCATTGATACTGGTGTCGAACCTGCGGCGTCGATGCTGTATAAGGATTCAACCGGGTTGTCATCGCGTGTGAGCCGTCTGAACCCGCGCTGGAATGAGGTGGATGAGAATGGCGATCAACCAGACGCTGATGATCGCTTTGAGAAGGCATCCAACATGTGTGGAGATGACTTTGTATCCGTGATGACCAAGGTGGTCGAGTCCGATCTCCCTGCTAGGTCAATCGTTGAACAATCGGTACTGGATAGATTCAAGACTGACGAGTCTGGTGAAATTATCACTCTTCCTGAGGGCGGTCTCCCTTGGGAGAGGACACCTGTACGAATTGGAGAAGACTCACAACCTGGAGAAGACTATCAAGTTTGTCCTCTACACAGACCAAGGCGGCATGTGGAGAGTCCAAGCTGTCACTGTTGAAGGCAAAGCTTTTGAAAACCGCCTCAGCCTGCCAGAAGCGTGGCGTGGTGTGAGAGATGAGGACTTGTCTACGATTGCTGGAATTCCAGGGTGCAAATTCTGCCATGCGGCTGGCTTTATTGGAGGGAATGAAACTCATGAGGGTGCTCTGCAGATGGCGCGAGTAGCACTGGAAACAAAGTAAAGTTCACAATTCAGACTTCGCTTCGCCTAGACTGCAGTACTGCAGCAGTGATGAGTGACTTCATTTTTGGATCGCGATGAGGTGCTACACTTGTGTACTCCAGTATTACTACCGTTGTCTCGGAGACAAAATGCAAACAATGACCATGGCATCTCCATGCCATGTGCACACATTATTTCTCCAAGTAGACTACAATGTCATTAGTACCGTTGTTTATCGAACCGTGTCCAGTACTGGAGTAGTGTTTAAGACGTATTCCACGTGGTGGGTGTTGGGTTCTGGTTGCGAGTTGGGAGTTGCGAGTTGCGAGTTGTGACGCTGTGACAGTATCATACGATGTCACATACCATGGGGTACGTTCGTGTCAAGTACTTGTACTGTACGACTCACTGGAGCTCAAGTTCCGAGTTCCGAGTGGCTCAACGTGGAATCCACTCAGGCTCATGACCTAATAAAATTGTGTCTATTGATTTAGTAGTATTTTTATAGGACTTCATGTGCTCGTGGTGGAGCCTGATACAACAAGTTCAAGTTCCGGGTTCTCCTAAACTTACGTTGTGGCATGCAAACACTGTTGATACGAGGATCCAGATCAACTTTGCCAAAAGAAGGCTGAATACAAAGGCTGTCCCAACTTCGTCAACTCAGAGGTTCAACAACCACTTGGACGAAGGAGTATCATGGCGTCAGTCCTATCAAGAACTGTATTGATTGCATTCTGCTCCCTTGCAGCCGTAAGTTTCTGTCGGGCTGATCGTAGATCATCAAGAATTGGACTTATCAAACCTTGACATCGCCGACCCACCTCGCCTCATCGTCCAGCTATTGACACGATGCTGTGAGCCTCGCTATCGGAGCGAAGGTGTATTCGAGCAATTTACTAACTCAATCACAATCGCTGACCTCCATAATTCAGGTCAACTCTTTCACATTCGTTGCGAATAGCCCTCATGTCAGACCACAGGCTACCAACTCGTTCATGGCGACCATCTCTGAAGACACAGCAGCTGCGAGGGCCAAGGCTGCAATGGAGGCCGAGGCAGCGGAGAATCAACAAGCTGGACAGACTGTTGGAAAAGTGGGCATCAAGGACAACAAGCTAATGGATTTGGGAGGACGACCGTTTCCACTCTCCATGATTGTGGGTCAGGAAAATATCAAACAGGCACTTCTACTGGCCGCCGTCAACTATCGCATGGGCGGAGTTGTCATCTCGGGAGGTAAGGGTACTGGAAAGTCCATCATGGCTCGTGGTCTCCACCAACTTCTTCCACCAATCGAGGTCCTCAAAGGATCGCCTTTCAACATTGATCCTGAGGGAGAGTGGGGACTTGATGACTTTACCAAGGCCGACCTTATGAATGGAGGCATTCCTTTGGAAGAACGCGAGACTGAAATCATTCCCACCCCATTCGTGCAGGTGCCTTTAAATGTTATGGAAGATCGTCTCATTGGTAGTGCCGATCTTGAGGAGAGCGTCAGGTCTGGTAAGACCGTGTTCTCTCCAGGTCTTTTGGCAAAGGCTCACCGCGGTGTTCTTTATGTCGATGATATCAATCTCCTTGATGAGGAGACCGCAAACATCCTGTTGAATGTCGTTACGGAGGGATTTGTTACCGTTGAACGTGAAGGAATCTCTCTCCGCTACCCTTGTCGTCCTCTCCTAATCGCTACCTTCAATCCCGAGGAGGCTCAATTGCGGGATCATCTCCTAGATAGAATTGCCATTGCACTTTCGGCCGATGCTATCAAGTTGGACTTGAATCAACGTGTTGAAGCTGTTGATAGCGTGATCAATTTTTCAGCTTCAGGTGCTCAAGGCAATGTTGCAGGTGAGGATGCTCTCAAGATTGCCCTCGCCAACGAAGAAGACCTCAAGACTGCCATCATCTTTGCGCGTGAATACATCAAGGATTTGAAGGTTGCTCCATCACAAATTCAATACCTGTGCGAAGAGGCTATTCGTGCGGGTTGCCAGGGTCACAGAGCAGAAATTTTCGCTTGCGAAGTCGCCAGAGCAGCTGCCGCTCTCGAGGGTCGCCAAGTCACCAGCGAGGACTTGCGCCTCGCTGTCAAGCTAGCCATCGCTCCTCGTGGTACTTTTATCAACACCCCGATGGATCAAGACGAGATGATGCCGCCTCCTCCTCCACCACCACCACCTCCACCTCAGCAAAATTTGGATGAACAGAAGGACGATCAAGACGAGAAGGAGGAGGAAGAAGAGGAAAAGGACGAACCAGACGACGAAGAGGAGAACGAAAATGAAGCTCCTGATGTTCCTGAGGTTCCTCAAGAATTCATGTTTGAAGTTGACGCCACGCCAATAGATCCCGATTTGATTGACTTCGCTAGCAGGCAACGTAGCGGAAAGGGAGGCGGACGTGGCCTTATCTTCTCCCAGGATCGTGGCCGATACATTAAGCCGATGTTGCCAAAGGGAAAGGTCACTCGCCTTGCTGGTAGGTCTATATTATGGAAACTGTTCGTTATCCATGACAATGTTGTCTGATTTACTTCTTCTTTGCTTCACAGTCGACGCCACCTTGCGTGCTGCCGCTCCATATCAGAAGAGCCGACGTCAACGTGCGATTGGTACAGACAAGGAATCACGAGGAGTTCATATCGAGCAAGGTGATGTCCGCATCAAGAAGATGGCCCGTAAGGCTGGGTCGCTGATTATTTTCGTCGTCGATGCTTCCGGATCCATGGCACTTAACCGTATGAATGCTGCCAAGGGAGCCGCTCTGAGTCTTCTCACTGAAGCGTATCAAAGCCGAGATCAAATTTGCTTGATTCCATTCCAGGGTGAAGCAGCCGATGTGTTGCTTCCACCAACCAAATCTATTGCAATGGCTAGCAGACGATTGGAGCAAATGCCTTGCGGAGGTGGATCCCCCCTTGCTCACGCCCTGCAGCTTGCAAGCCTCACAGGTCTTAATGCGCAAAAAAGTGGAGATGTTGGAAAGGTTGTCGTTGTTCTCATTTCCGATGGACGTGCCAATGTTCCGCTTGCCGTATCCATGGGGGATGAATTCGATCCCGACAGCGACGAGGATTCCAAGGATGGAAAGCCAAGCCGAAACTACCTAAAGGAGGAGGTCATCGCCTGCTCCAAGAGATTGGGAGCACTTCCTGGTTTCAACTTGCTCTGCATCGATACCGAGAACAAGTTTATCTCTACTGGTCTGGCGAAAGATATTGCCGACGCCGCCCAAGGGAAGTACCACCAACTTGCTAAGGCTGATGGTAAGGCAATCGCTACTGTGGCGAGCAACGCTCTGAATGCAATTAAGTCAGCATAGGCGTTGAGGGAATCCGTACTATAGAGTAAGTCGTAGTTCTAAGTTGTCTCTGATGCGAATTGACTTCGTGCGTACGCAGTACTACGCATCATCTGCTTGGTCAGCACGACGACCAAAGACCGTACCAATAACGAATCGCTCAGGCTTGACCCGTTTCGACATCCGCACGCCCTCTGGAAAAACGACACGATCCAACCTCACCACATCTCTCAGTTGAAGGCCAGTACATTCCAGCTCCAACCTTTCCGGAATCGGAACTCCTTCCTCGACTGTGCAGCTCACGTAGCGCTTGACAGGGGCAATAAAACCACCGCGCTTCATTGCGGGACTCTCTTCCTCGTTGACATAGACAATTGGGATCTGGATGGGTCTCAAGGCGTGATAGCGCAGATAGTTGACGCAGAATAGTTTATTCTGGATAGGATGTCTCTGTACATTGGTGGGGACGACACGGTGCACCGTCCCCTCCGTGTCGGTCTCGTCTTCGAACACCGTCAAGTCATAGACCCGACTCTCAAAGGATCGGTGATAAAGATCGAGTTCTCGCTGGAGCAGTTTCCAAACAGTCTTGACATAGATCTTGGAGCTCTCATCGTCAGAATGAATACCCTTGAACGGATCACCTCCATAGAGAAGACCAGGGATTTCAAGGTTGTCGCGAATGTTTCTGCAACGTCGTGATCCCTCTTCTTCAATGGAATGTCGCCGGAAACAACTGATTTTTCGGATATTAAGATGGCTTGCATCATCTTTTCTACAGCTTCATTCGCGACAGCTTTTACAGCATCGTCCACTCGACCAGCAGGTGACAAGTCCTCTTCGGCTTTGAAATTTGCTCGCAAAAAAGCAGCAATAGTTTCGTTCTTCGCCACATCTTCCGCACTCAGGCCCTGGACAAACTTCCATGGCTCCACGAGTGGGTCAGTACTGAAGAATCGTTTATGAGTACGACGAATTAGCGCTCCATTCCGCAGCAGTCGGCTCATCGTCATGTTGAGGTCCTCGAAGCTTACACGTTTCTCTGTGAGTGCGACAGAAGCTGTACGCTGTGCTGTTGCTACAAGCGTCTGTCCCCCCACACGAAAATGTGTGTCGTCCAAAATCCAAACCAGCGCACCAATTGGACGTTGAATGCAAGACATGCTACATGCTGTCACAGCTGTACTGGACACATGACACATGTACTTTCTTTCATCACAGCATCACCGATTCGACTAATATGATCTCTACTGTCCGTGTGTAGCCTGCTCGAGTGAGCGACCAGCTTGTATGTGATGCACTCCTCCAGGCTCTATAGCCCCAAACATTGAAAAGTGTAGGACAAAAAAAAGGACAATTTTTGGCGATCCTCGCTATCTCCAGATTTCCAATACCACTAAAATCGTAGTCGTACATCCTGTTCCTGACTTCATGACCTTTCCAAATCAGTGCTGCTTTCCTATTTTGTCCTAAAAATGGTGGAGATACATTGATGCAAAGAAAGACCAATTTTGTGGTCGTCGCAAAACTTTTGTCCTAAATGAATCGCTCTGGAAAGGACAAATTATCCAAAAATTCACCGTACAAAAATCAATCTTCGGATTTTTACGTGGTGAAATCCGTGTTAAATCTCATCTTCACAATGATCATGACTGCTATCTCTGAATTTACCGACAACACTACTTTCTATCACAACAAAAAGCTCTGTCATGCCCATCTTGAGGGTATTGTGATCACTTTTTTGTGGTCTGGCATCTAATGGCTGCACAATCGGCACTTTTGTCAATTTTTAGATTTTCACGTGTTAAATTGCCGTGTTAAACATCATCTTCACAATGATCATGTCCCCTGTCCCCAAAAACACCGACAAGAACCCTTTCAATCACATCAAAAGGCTCTGTCTTGTACACCTTTTGGGTCTTGCAATCACCTTCTTGCTGTCCGGCATCAAGTGACTGCACAATAGGCACTTTTGTCATGGTCAACGCCAAACAACGCCAAATCACGCCAAATCTTGACAATTTCCGGGTTAGTTGTTGATCATCTCCGGGTGTGTTCGTAAAAAACAAGTCGTGTTTTGCTTTTTTGGGTCTTGTTATCGCTAAAACTTGCCGCCGAGACCATGTGGATTATGCAATTGGACGTAACGTTCGATCTCATGCTCTGACGTTAAATCTGAGTACGCAGAGCTGTAGGCAACAACAATGCCAACGTACAGTAAGTCATACAGCCCGATCCGTGACATACAGCGAGTAAGCCAACAAGATTACGGGGTTGTTATTATCGTTGTGTTTGTTTAATTGCTGTTTAAAACACCCTGTTTTAAACAGCTGTTTAAAACAACTTTTTCTTTCAAAAAACAATTTGTTTAATTGAAATCTAGGTTAGGGTTATGGTTTTACGGTTATGATGCGGTTTTTCATCGACAAGGCTCATTGCTCATCGCATAACTATACTGTTTATAGGTTGAAACAGCATCAAAATGCAGAACATCAGTTAAGTGATGCATGTCAGACAATTCAATACATTTTGATTCAAGAAGAATGGTGAGACAAAAGGATGTTATCAGTGGACACTTATAGGGGATCCATACCATTCAGTTGGTGGGATACCTGCATGCAACAAGGCAGAGTATTGTCAGGCATAAGTGCAATTATAAGTTCATGCTGATTAGTCCTTAGGGCTCCTTTCTGTCTTGGTTATCCTTGTTGTCTTGTTCTCAAGGCTTTGAACCGTATTGATTGGTGGTCTACTCCGAGTCCTTGACTACTTGGAGTACTGTAGTACTTACTACTGTGAACTGTTGCTGTTTTAAACAAAGTTGTTTTAAACAGTTTTAAACTGTTTAAAACAAATTCAAAATCTGAATTTGTTTAAAACACAACGATAGTTGTTATCGACATTAACACGGCACTCGCCGTGTTAAATTTCATTAACCCGTGATTTTAAGGTTACTTTTTGTCCTATTGCTAAATCCGCCAAAGGACAAAATGGGTTCGGCGATTCGGATAAATTATTTTTTTTTGTCCTACCCGGTAGGACAAAAATGTTTGGGGATAGAGCACTTACATTAACTAAAAAACTCATTATCTGTTTATGTAGCTGGACTTTGTAAACTCTACCCTGAGGATGTGAATGCCGCAATCTTGTCTCATGGCCGCAGCGACCACTGCATGTAACAACTATTTCGCCTTCTTAGTTTTGGCATCACCGCCCAAAGCCTTGATAATCTGTTGAATAACCAACTTTCCCCAGTACCATTGCAGCATAGTGAAGAGAATTCCGAGCAGCATAACTGTGTACAAGGGCGACACAAATTCTGGGTGGTCGTTCGCGGCGGACAAACAGTCTGGTAGCACCCCAGTGAACATAACGTATGGAAAATACAACACTCTTGTCGCGACATAGAGCAGAGCGAATAGAACACGACTTATTTCATTGATCGTCTGGAGGCTCTTGGAGGTGGCAAGGTATGCATGCCACGCCTTTTGCTTGGGATGAAAAACTTGGATGAATACCATTAGTGTACCAATCAAAGGATTCAATCAATGGACGACTAGATTGCTTACCATCCACAATTGCCAACGGAATACTGCTGAGTTCTACAATCCCGAGAAAGAAGGGTACATAAGCGGATCCAATGGGGGTGCCATTCGAGAACAAACCCAGCGCAATGGCTGAAACAATGAAGGTTCCAACATGATGCACATGCATGATTAGATCTCCCATACCATCGCTAACAACACCAACTGGAATATCCCAGATCATCATGGACTTGGTATCCGGAACAATGCAAGTGAGAAAGTGATGAAAGTGTTAGCAATGTCATGTTTGAATTGATTCGTTCCTTTCTTTTCGGCATCCGTCACTTACTGCGACGGAGAAACGAGCCATGAAGACGCCCGGCTGGTTAACATTCATCATTCCGCCGTCCCGATGATACATAAATCCGAGGTAGGTTTGGTAGATCATGAGTACTAAGGCGATCACCTGATGAGCTGTGAAGGAAGGTAGCACCTTCCAGGGTCCATCCGGACAGACGTACTTGAACAAGAAAAACAACACAATGTGGATAGCCAATATAGACGATCCCAAAGGGATGATCACAGGGTCATTAAGGATGGATTTAATGATGTACAAAATGGTAGACATGACGACGTGTTGCGTCTATTTTGACAAAGATAGCGTTCGATTGGCAAATCGAAGTCTTTAAGGCCGTTAGAGGGTGTGTATTACGACGTATGTGTGAGGGCGTATGGTGTATGGTGTGAGACTTGTGTCAGAGTTTGACACCAAAAATACAATGGTACTTGCACCGGGTACTTGTACCGGAAATTCTGGTTTATGGGTCGCATATGTCGTATGTCATACAGTGTATGCCATGTATGCGCTTGGAGCAGATCAGTACAGATGTCCATAACTTGCTACTGTCTAGAGAACATGTTAACTCTTCTGCTTTGCAGATTCAGTACCACAGGTGCTGTTATAAGTCCACAACGAGTAAACAGAATAGTCTTCTCTAAGAAGGAATGATCGACTTCGTGAACTCGCATTCATCACAACTTCATTTGTTCCATAAACTCTAGGAAATTGTACAACCACTTGGCTTCTTCAGCATCTTCCAGGGCAACACACTGAATTTCAAGGTCAGCATTGCTCTTCTTCAACTTCATCTTCTCAGGGACAATCTCCGTCATTTTCTCCATCATTCCCTTTCTCACCAAAGGAAGAATCTCTTTATCAAAGGCAGCAATGCTGTCCGTCATGCCCAAAAACTCCAACCCTTCCCGCACATTCCGATAATGCTGCGCTGATTCGTCGCCTAACACCTTTTCGAGAAGCTCTAGCAAGTCACACCCTTTCATATCCACTTCGAGGACAAAGACGGGTCCTTGCTGAAAGCGTTTGCTAATGCTCATTTCCACTCCAATCTCTTCTGTCACGAGGGGGACACACTCAACGACTGCTTTCTCGGCACGACTGACCGCAGTTTTCGATGCCACAAAGGCAGTGGCTCGTTTGGATATGCTCGACGAGGACTTGCTGATGGAGCTTCCGATAGAGCTCATAAGTCGTTGACCGTCTTGGACTAGTTTCTTGGGATCAGGTGTGGCACGTTGTTTTTCTTCGGCAACAAATGCAACAGCTCGATTTGTGAACGAGTGGGAGATGGAGTCGACAAAAGACTTTCCATCGAGCAGCAACTTGTTTTTGGAAGGAGTCGTCGAGGCGGGCACGACTGCTAGGTCTTTCTCTGCGATGGGTGTGGCAGCAACCTTTGGGTCATCGCGGTTGGGCGTGTCCTCTGAAATGTCATCCCTAGGTCCACTGTTGACAACCACAACATTGAGGTAAAATGAATACCCTCCGACAGTGGGAGGAGTGCTCATGGTGACGGAATTAGTAAATGCTTCCGACACCAATGGCGGCATGAACAGTCATCCTTTGTGTCTTCATACTCTTGAGACCCTACACAGCAGTATCTACTCTAGAGAAGATGGAAAAGTACTCCGGATACGCTACAAGTGTATGTATGATACTTGAGAGTTGCGTAGAGAGTTAGGAAAGTTGGATCAGCCAAGGTTGTCGCCAGCATGGGGCAGGGTTGTCAGTTTTGCCAGTTTCAATCCTTCCAGCTCGATTCCAAAAAGGTGTAGAATCATCCACCGACTAAATATGTGATTCTTAAGCCGTAAATAACCGTTAACAGGATCTCCCTCCATGCGACAAACTATTTATACTTCCGTATACTTATCAAAGATACACATACAGTCTTTATCGAAGACTTTAAGGAGTGTTTGTGATCATTTCATACCTCGTGATATTTACTTCACACTCCTATATGTCATACTCATACATGTACAAGTTCGATGTGTGGGGAGCACGAAAGCTGGAAGTTCCTGAAACAGGCGCAGCAAAACTGGAGGGAGCCATCATGGTGATGGATCAGGCAAACGCTAACACCCGATTGCACCATTGAGAACACCGGCAGCATCATGAGCAATATCTTTTCTGTTGCGCTGATCTTTGTCCTTTGGTCCACACCAAGTTGTTGCTCGATGACAATACCACACGAGCGGGAAGTCTTCTCTGTCGCACCAATGATGGGCCACACCAATCGGCACTACCACACCTTCTTTCGCATGATGAGCAAGAGAGCACATCTTTACACAGAAATGATGCCAGCATCGCAGATTGTCAATCTCCACGAAACAAATCCATTGGCTCTCGAGGAACTGCTACGGATCAACCCTGATGCCCACCCCATTGTTCTTCAACTCGGCGGTCGAGACCCTGAACTATTGGCACGCGCGGCATTGATAGGGGCCACATTTGGGTACGATGGTATCAATTTGAATTGTGGATGCCCCCTCCAATGCTGTTTCTGGTCGGCAGGGTGGCGCTTCCTTGATGCGCGATCCGTCGCAAGTAGCACGGATTGTCGAACGCATGTCAACAGCACTAGAAGAATACCCTCATATGGAACTATCCATCAAACACCGATTGGGTGTAGCCGATGCCAAAGAGTATGATTCAGCCTATGATCGTCAGCAAGATGACACTGCGTCATTGGAGTCATGTTTGAACTTTGCAAAAGCTGTTACATTTACTGGTGCAGTTAGGAAACTTCATGTCCATGGGCGACTTGCGCTACTGGGGGATTTTGAACCTGAAGTGGACGAATCGGCATCATCACTGTGGATTCCAAGGGATCCCGAAAAGGGAAGCGAAGACAAGGTCAATCACAAACGAGTGCAGTATCGAGCCAAGCGCAAATCCCGATTGGCAACTATCAAAAATCGCAGTGTTCCACCGTTAAGACCAACTGTGGTCAACCAGCTCGCAAAAGCAATGCAATCCATTGAATTCGTCTCCAACGGTGGGATCAATACCATGGATGATATTTACGATCGACTCGACCAAGCTCCACCAAATCTAGTGGGCACGATGGTTGGACGTGCAGCAATCAACCATCCATGCTCCTTTGCGATGGTGGATACACTGTGGGGCGAGGAGCTGGTTGATATTCCAACTAGGGGAAAAGTCTTGGAGGACTATGCTGATTACTGTGAGCAAGAAGAGTCGAGGCTGCTTTTGCTTGGTCGACCGCCATCCTTCATGGAAGCCTTGAGGCGAAGATTAGTTGCTGTACCGTTCGCCTTATTCGCCGGTGAAGATGGGAATGATGCCTTTCAACGGAGAATACGCAAACTCATCTCAAGGCCAGGTCGCCACTCGGCACGAGCTGTACTGTTGGCAGCCTTAGCAGAGGTACCACCTTCGACATTACATCGTTTAGTGTCGGAGTATTCGCAGACGATCGAGTTATACCGTGAATACAATCAGCGATCCGGACCTTTGCAGCGTAGCATACTATAGCCGTTGCCTCGTGATCACTATTTGCGATCTACAGGTGGTCTCGAGCGTCCGTCTTCTGTCATCGCTTTGGTCCACAAGGACTAAAGTACCAATACTTCGAGCTTCCAGCAAAACAGCGGCGGTCACTGTGCACTATGCCACAATCAACCGTACACTAGCGGCACATCATGCAACAGGATAAGCATTAATCAGTTACAGATCACCAAGATTGGCTTGATATGTATTTCCGAAGGCGTAGGTATCGACTCGATTGTCCATAGTCCACAGTCAATAGTCCATAGCCTATGCATATAGCGTATGCGAATTATGAATACGAGCTAGTACTTGGTACCTGGTACTACCGGTAGTACCAGGTACAAGTAACCATTTTTGCTGGCCAACGACATTTGGTATGCATACGCTGTGGCCTTGGAGTACAGTAGTAACGACCTTAATTAACCAGTTTGCACCAAAACCGTCACCTATGCACTTTAAAAGCGATAGTGCATCACCGCGAAACCGCACATACCATGAGCGCAGGATGCAAAATGCAAACCTACAACTGCCTTTATCTTTATCCTGTGCGGAGCAGCAGTCGTACGCGGTCATACAGACATTAGGCGCAATGCCTATTGCCAATAAGCAATACCAAAGATGAAGGCACAAATTCGTTCAACGTCTACGTATAGCACCATGTCTGCGGTTGGTCGAGACCAGCCAAGCCGTGATGACGACCCTTCCGCTCAAGACGGCCTTGTCCTCGGCCCTCTAGACGAGGGAGGAACTGCATTAAGTGTTGAATGGAGGCGCCGACTCACCAAACTTCAATTTGGTGCAAATGTTCTGTCCCATGTTTTGGCGTTAACAGCCATATGTTTGGTTTCTTGGTGGATTGAACTTATGGGTGGTGTTTCGTGGATGAGTGGGGAAGCCAAGAGAACCTTCAATTACCATCCCCTGCTGATGGTAATTGGCTTTGCATTCATGACAGTAGCCTCCCTTTCGTTTCGATACCCTCTGATGCGGTACCATAGCAAATTGTCGCATGCCATCTCGTGGTCGGTGGCGACTCTATGCGGAGCAGTGGCGCTGGTGGCTGTTTTTAAGTCCCACAATGACGCACAGAGTGGCTTCATTGCCAATTTGTACTCATTGCATTCGTGGATTGGAATCCTGCTTGTCGCGTTTTATTTGTCACAGTGGCTGGTTGGGATCTACGCATTCGGCTTTGGAAACCCATCTTGGAAGGGTACGGCAATCCTTGTGCACAAGTACGTTGGGCCCATCCTTTATCAAGGTGTTGCGGTCACAATGCTGTTAGGAATACAAGAAAAGGAGGGATTTATTGGTTGTTACTATGAGGTGGATGAGGTGGATTCGTTCCCAATTCAGCACTTGAACGACATCCCTTTGTCGTGCCGAGTGAGTCATTCACTGGGACTTGTAATTCTGACGATGGCTCTATCTACAATCTACAACCTTCGCAATTCACGACTTTGGAAAGGTGTTGGTCCCAGATGGACATGTGTTGTAATACATTTATTGTAGGTGATTCTTGCTTTTCTCAAGTTTGACTTGTTCAATGATGCGTTCGATTTTCAGTTCTCCCTTGACCTTTCTACTAGCAAGAAAGTGCCGGCACCCATCGTACAAAGCGAGACATTCCAACACCTCCACCTTATCTTTCCATCTACCATCCGTACGCAGGAACTGTAGTACTAGCCTGTAGCTATCAAAGAAATCCACGCGAGGTTTGAAACCGAATTTCTTCCCTCGTTGTACTCCTGGGGGCATAAAGTAATAATCGGTGGGCCTGTTGCCAACAAGAAGAGTCCAGCCTAGATCCGTAAGCGCCTTCCACACAATTTCAAAGAACATCGTCCTCGAGAAAGCACCTCCTGTCTTCTCCTCATTACCTGTCGTCTGGCGAACTTTCGCAACTTTCGCAACTTTCGCGACTACTCGATTCACGTTTGACTTGGTGATCTTGGACCTGGATGTTGCTTTCTGTTGAGCCCGTCCTTTTGATCCGACATGAAGTCTCGATGTGAATGTCATCTGCGGAGCTGCGAGGTCATCGCGTATTCCAACCTCTATTGCAGAGCGGGCAAGCTCAACATCAACGTCCAAACTGTGACAAATCAAATTCAGAAAATCGTAGCCAGGTGCTGTGGCGACTATCGTTGCCGGCATTTCCTTTATCAAGCCATATAGTATCACATGAGCTGGATACACAACCTGCCAGATCATGTACCATTCTTCGTGAATTGTGCCGTGTCGTTTGCTGACAAAGTCAACGGGACGTGGCATGGCACCTTGTGTGTCATTCCCCAATGAGCACCGAGCAATAACAACAGCATCGTCACAAGTCAGTTCCATCACTTTTACGTTGGGTCCGAGGTCGGCGTTTTGTTGGCTGACCTGCTGCTCAATCAGAGCTGATATAGCTCCTTTCAACACCGTTGAATTCGACAAAGCAGAACCCGCTGCAAGTGTGACCAGGTTCTTGGGACAACCTTTCACTCTCCAGACCCCTTCAGCACCGGAGCGGAAGGCCAGATTTTCGAAGGAGCTCGCCAGAGTGCATTGGCGAATCGCATCAGCAGCTTTGAATGCGCACTTGAGAAATAAGTTCCCAAGATCTTCCTGTGGCACCTCTCGCCGGAAACGAAGGTATTGTTCAAATGACTTGACGCACAACTGCGTTATCAGATCTCTTGCGATGGGACACCACAAATTCACGTCCATTGGATACTTGAAGTGATCTCTCACACAGAACAGCACTTCTTCTACAGTCTCCGAGTCGAAGGCACTTTTCAGCTTCTGGTCAGCGATCCATGACATTCGGGACTCATCCAGTAAAGTCCTCCACTCCATGCCCTGCGCCCATTCTTGACACTTTTTCCTCATTTCTGCAACAACACTTCTGCTTGAAGGGTCCTTCCCTTCTCCGCCCAAAAAATCAAAACCTTCAATTGCAGCGATCCGGTGAAGGTAAAATGGTGTCAACCAGTGAATCCGTCTACGAGCCAGAATTTGGAGCGGCGTGACTTCCAGTGGAGGCTCCGATTTTTCGAAGTCTGCGGCTAAAAGGCTGGTGGCTTTATCCACTTTGGGTAGTACATTCTGCGATATGAACTCCATATTGTAGAAAAGTTCCAACGGTGAGAGAGCCTCGATCATTTCTAGGATTCCCGCTCTCTCGGCGAAGTTCCGAAGAAGTTTCGAGGCTACATCGGAGTCACTCTTCTGCGCTCCACTCAGATTGTCTAGCCCGTAGCCTTTTCTTTCACGGTTGGTCTCATAGTGTGATCGGTAGTTGCAAAGAAGTTCTACCTCATCCCCCATTTTCATCGGCCGCTGGATGTCGATATGGTACTGCACCAACCCTCCGACTTGACTGATTGTAACATTCTCAGTCAAAGTTGCATCGTGGCCAACCTCGTTGACATAGATCGCTGGAAGCTTCCTGGCGTCTTCGTGCAACTCACCTGTTGCGTCGTCAGTTATGTCAACAATTTGCTCGCGCCCAAACAGGAGTTCATCGAGACCGTAACACCATCCTGCTGGCTCTTGGTCAAAAAAGAAACACTTGACGTCGTAGTCTGATTTCCTCTTTCGATCTGCAAAGGCAGTGTCACAGTGTCAGCACAGGAGCAACCATATGATCTGAACCCCCCAACTGCTGTGACGAGTCAACACTCACCTTCTTTTCTTGCAGGACCATATCGCCCTAGTTCAAGGACGGCACAGTTCCCAAGTTTTCTAGCGGAGAACACAACTGAGGAATCGAGCAAATATTCCGATTCGGTGTTCATGCGAAAATGACCAATTCCTGTCGGGCAGCATGAAAGGCCTAGTTGTCTATCTTCGTCGATGTCGTAGTGAAGGTGGTCCCCCAACAGCTTAACTGTCACCATATTCTTGTTGACCTTTGCCTTCAATGGAATTTCTGTCGGTGCCCTCCAGATTGAGTTATTATGACCATGAAGATGTTTGCCGGTCAAAGTCACCAGAACTCCAGCGCCACTTTGATACGATGCTTCAAGTTTCTCTAGCGTTCCTGGATCGACAGGTTGACGAGCTCTCATTTTCTTGCTGTTTGAGTGCCTCCGCTCTCGTTCCAGAACGCGAGCACCGCGAAAGACAAGAAATGCTCCTAAACCAGCATCCTCGGAAATAGTTGACTGCTTTACATTCACCTCGAAGTCGTAAAGTATTGAATCTTAACAGAGCTGTTGAGAGGCAGGGAAGCCAGAGTTGAAACGATCGTCGCCAAAGCTGACTTACCATCATTATTGGTGTGGACCGTAAATTTATGACAGGGCACACCGCTTGAGTTGTACGTCGTTTTAGAGAGGTGTGGAACAAGGTGCATGACATGCTTTTCTTCATCGGTGGCTTCACCCTCCGGTGTGTGTGTTCTTTGTAGATGCAGCGCTCTCCGCTTCACACTCCGGACGCGTGGATCGTATGCTGCAAGCTTTTCCTCCAAACTCTCTGAGGAGTCGATTGCTTCGGGGCGTGTGATGATTTTCCGGGTAGTTCGTCGGACAATATCAGTTGTGTCAGTTTGCGGTCGAAATCTTCCAAAGTCGTTTTCCTCATTGCTCATGGAACTCAAAATCTTCTCAGATCTCTGATCAGAGTCGGAAAGTGCGACCTGTTCGCGTGCAATCTGGTGATTGTCCAGTCTATCCTTCCAACTACCAGATGTGACGCTCGCCGGCGCGTGTCCCTGAAAATCCGTGTCAGTTGCATCGTTAAAACCACTGCTAGATTGTACATCTAACCGAATGTTAGAATCCTGGTTTAGCCTTGAAACAGGAACGGCGGCATTATCATCATAGTTGGACTCGATCGCCATGGTATGCTCAGACGAATCGGATTCACTGCAGGCACCGAAATCTGACGAAGCGTCCGATGAATGGTATATTGTTCCATCACTCTCCTCTTCATCAGCACTCTCCCATGGACAAGAAATGGACGTGCCTCCTCCAGTTCGACCACTATCTGTCGAATCTGAAGAGGAATTTGACGTTTCGTTATCACTCTCGCTTTCACTTTCCTTAGGGACTTCCGTCACTCTACTTCCAGCGCTAGTGGCTTCATTTTCCGTCCTATCGGTAGGAGTCTCTTCATTGGAGAGAGCTTCCTTCAGCTTTCCGCTTGACTCGCTGCAATTGCTTGGCTCGTAGTTTGCTTGGTTTCGGCTGTCCTCGCCTTTCCTTGTGTCAAATAATTCTGCGCTGACAGAGTCATCGCGATGTCGTTTGAGACGCCCTCTCTCTTGAATACTGCGACCAAGGAAACTGGCTGTGCCATTCCTTCCCAGCGCAAACATTTGATCGGCTGTGTTGCCGAGAATCGCCTTCCGTCGTGGACCCTTGTGTGTATCTGAAACCACAGGTGAGGGCTGAGTATTTGCTCCTGACATTATGTTTCGTAAGACATTGGGGTGCTGGGTCGCCATATTCCGTCGAAGCGCAGATGGGGTTGTATTCTTTCCGCGGTTGGGAGAGGCGCGTTTCGACGGCGAAGTAGCGCCACACAATTGGGAGAATTTGGAGGCAAACACTGTCTTTGATGGTCGCCGGATGTCTCCACGCGCCCATTCGTCTGCATCGTCTGGGTCTTCGTCATCAGATAGTATGCAAATAGCGCTTTCTTTTGATCTTCCTTCACAATCCAACGTCGCTCTTCCTGTGTCATTGCAATCACTGCTGTCTTCATCCAGGATGATAACCTCAGTTGGCTTTCTCGCAGCAAGCCTATGGCACATACCGCTGGGTTTCTTCTGAGTTGCACCACTCAGATACGGCTGTTTTGCAGTAGGGCATCTCTTTGACGGCGACGGAAGCCGCACTATTGGGCTTGCCTTGGGAAGTTCCTTGACTTGCTCATTTGTCAACGATCGGCATGTGCGACTTTGATCTGCGGCGTCCTTTCTCAGAGTTGCATTTTCTTTTACATCCTGTCCATTTCCATCCTTCTTTGTCTGCAGGCCATTGAGTCGTCGTTCTTCCTTGACTACAGCTACAGCGGGGCGCTTTCTCGCATCGGTTGCCACGTTCATAACCTTGGAAGCCATCATGACATGACCTCGAGTGCTTTGATTACGGACGCTTTCAGCTCGCTTTGCGGCAGAAGGAGTTTCATCGGAGGAGTCTGAATCATCAAGCTCAAACGGATCTTCCCTCGATCCTAGACTGTACCGGGCCAATGCACCTGCTCTATCCTCCTCGGACTCCAACATCTCAGTTACTGTGGAAGCCATGCAGATGTGATGTGAGACATAGGAACGTTCACTCTATGCAAATACTCCAACCGTGTTTACAGTGGCAGCGTACTTACTGGCCCCAGACATGAATGCAGTCTGAACAAGATCACAATGGAACGACCCGTAAGGCTATACCTTTCTATGAGATATATGTTGACGATTTATGTCCTGCAGGTCGTCGCGACGGAGATTGGAACCGGCGCGTGCGGCGGTTCTCAGTTGGGAGGGTGAAACAGTGAACCAATAAGTACGGTATACCGTAGCAGGTTGTTGTATGAGGTATTCGTATGAGATGCAATTATCCATACCTGAAGTACAAATGACCATGATACCAGATACCAGGTCTACTGGTACTCGGAGTTACATCTCGGAGCATATGTCATAGAACTATGCATGCGGTGCCCCCTGTGGCTGGACCAGAGCGCGCTTTTTTTGTGTCCGGCAGCTGGCTGGGTCGTTCAAATTCGAAAAAGCTATGAGAAATGCCGGATCGCGCGTCTCCGCTCGCGCATTGGACCAGTGCAAAACGTCATCAAACCTCTTTCTGAAGCGCAACGTCGTTTCCAGTTTCCATTACATAGATCTTGTACTCCGAGTACTCGAGTACTCCAGTAACGTTCGAAAACACCTGATTTGCATTTACTGTAATCGGAGTATGTCAAAGTACCTGGTACTACCTCTACCAGGTACTGTACTGGGATTTCTAAGATGCGTTTGAAGTTGAGTGCTGGCTTGAATCTTGCATCACAGAGGCTCTGTACGTCATGTTAACATTTTGTGAAGCCATCATACAATCCCATCAGATACTCCGAGTAAGACATACGCACTGCCCTTCCCCTGCTATGCCACAATGCCTTGGACATCAGGAAACGCACCTCAGCCTACGGCACCAGGTAGTTATCTGTGTGACTAGCGACGACTACTTTGAGAATGCTCTACTAGAAAAGGCAACAAGTTACGGATGTTATCAAGGAATAGATTTGCACATTGGCGCCTGTCAACAGATTTTCGCATACGGGAACGTTTGCTTCCATGCTGACTGATAGCTCTTCACCGCAAAGTCAGTGAACAAATCCTTTCTCCTTCCTTCTTCGTTCTTCTTTCCACGCAGCAGGGTCCGATTCTAATTTGCCTCCCATAATTACTGGAAGCGAGTCTGCAGATAACCCATACTTCAGTATGTTCGCCAACATTGTATTCGAATCGAAATGCAAACGATGCCGCGATCGAATCTCCCTCCCCAAACAAGAGAGGACAAATGGTAGGATAATATTGTAAATTTTGCTGGTGTAACAGTGGTGCACACCAACGACTCGAAACGGCAGGGCACGGCGGGCAACCTGCAATAACATGTTTAGGCCTTTTCGATCGAAATTCTCAGAGATGGAGTATGAACCGACATTGTACATGATGCAAACAATCCCATTTTTCTGAACAGAAACGTCCTCTAGAGCGACGTGAACCAAGTACCACGCCAGCCGTGTCTGTAGTTTGCGAGAGCATTACATGAGTTTCACAAAATGCTTGACCTGTCCAGAGATTAAGCTACCCACCAAATTGGAAAAATGGCGAAAGGTCCAAAGCTGACGCCTAGAAAACATGACGCCTCGGCCAGCTTCGTCGTTTGGAAGCCAAAACAGACCCTTCGCATCCAGAGTGGCTAGGTCATCGTCATTCAGATCCGAGAGGAAGATCTTACCTCCCGGTCGGAAGGCGATCTCAGGTCCAAACAGCTTCACCTTGTATTCCCAATACATCACCATTTTCTGGGCGGCCAACTTTAGGGGGGTAAGATATCGTAATTAGTACTATTGAGTTGAGCTTGTATCGTGACAGTCATCTGCGATCGGGGAAACTTCTTACCTCTGCATCAAATCGGACCGATCTCAGAAATATGAGACGAAAGTCAAACGAGTTAACAACATCAGGGACAAGATTCTGAGCTTCCAGAAAGCAATCTTTGTCACCTGCTCTTTCCAGACTGATCTGCAATTCATCCATTGCCCTTTCCAGGAGCTCCGGCGTCTCATCAATAGGCGTGGCTTCGCCGTACAAATCCCCTCAATGCCTTCAACTGCTCTTCTGCAGACATCTCCTCCAACTCCCTCTGCCACTCCTTCACTTCAACGCGTGGAGCAGTCGCTGAAAGAGAATTGGTCATCTGATTATCTTCGTCTTGTTGAGAGATCCTAATGCATGGGTGTAGTAGTGTTGCTTGTAGTTGAGGCAGAGACGCAGAGACTGAGACAAAGCTATATTTATGGAGGCGAATTGCTGAGAGGTTTTTCTGCTTCGTCATCGAAGTGGTTTTTTACATTGAAGTTTGAATTAGTCATGCTGAGTACGACGTACTGTACCTGGTACTCGGAGTACGACATGGTCGCTGGTACACGAGGTAAAATACAGCGTGTCTTGATATGACCGTCCTCACGAACCCTGTGCATGCAAATCCAATGCTCGAGTATGACATACCACTGCTACTTGCACATAACAGAAATGTACTGGAGTAACTCTTAACAATTCACCTATGCATCCATAGTCCGGTGCGGACGGAGTACCTGGTACTAGTACCAGGTATTGTACTTGTACTCGGTGTGCTCATTCCCGGAATACAGCAATCATCGGATGATCGTTTACACTTTTCGCATGAAAAGAATTCGGTTCTCTCAGAGCTCGAGTACTCGAACTCGTAGTCCGGTTTGGGGGAGTGAGAGGTTCCGCAACATCATGTTCGGAGAGTTCGGAAGTTGGAAACAAGTGTATGACATAAAGCACTGGTGTACTCCAATTCGTTCTACTCCACAGAGGCACAAAGTAGTCCTCCAGTTGTACTTGTACTGTAAGGCCCACCCTTACGGTAGTGAAAAGTTGAGATTAAAAACTGACCCCCCAACTTTTTTTTTCGTGTTGACCGGCCTTATGGGTGAAAAGTTGCATGAAAAACCAAGTTGGTCCGATCTCAACTTTTCATCGAAAAGTTGCTTGTAAAAGTTGGGGCCCAACTTTTAACAGCAACTTTTCGATGAAAAGTTGAGATCTTCGAGTCGATTGAATCATCGCTGCGTGAAACGAGATCTTGTCGCCAAGTGTCAAGTTGTCACACCATTCGAGTAAACGTATGTAGGTGTCATGTCAAGCGTTGTCGTTGTCTACGACGACAACGGCGACACTTAACCTCGCGACGGCGACGGCGACGACGACGACACTAGTGACGGCAACACTAGACATCTTCGATGACAACGACGACACTAGCGACAACGAAGTCGACGGCGACTAGAGATGCGACACTTGATGTCGTCGGCGACGACAACACTAGCGACCATGACGACGACGGTGTCACTATAATTCGCGACGATGACGACAAGCGACGACAACGGCGACTAGAGACGACAACGGCGACTAGAGACGACGACGGCGACGAGAGGCGCTAGCAACGACAACGAGCGATCTTAGCGATGACGAAGACGACTGCGACTAGAGTAGCAGCCATGACAGCGACGACTACAATACTACCGGTACTCCTTGCAACGACGAAGACGACGGCGACACTTGGCGTTGTCGACGACAACGACGCTAGCGACGACGGCGACATTAGACGTCGTCAACGACGACGACGCAAGCGACACTAGACGCTAACGACGACAAGACGACGGCAACACTAATGACACTAGACCTCGCGACGACGACAACACCAGCGACAACGTCGACACTAGACGGTAGCAACGACGACGATGCTAGCAACCATGATGGCGACACTCCTGAAAAATTAAATGCTACTTGTGTATTGTTTTCCACTACAGTACCTTGTTGTAATCACTCGCCTTCAACGATGATGTTGGCAGTATCGCTATGGTCACCAGCAATGACGGCTTGTAGTGGAATTGCCTCTAATAATAGTACTGGAGTTCGTAGTATGGAATAAAATGCGACAGTAAGGACAAAAAAATACCCGGAAAACACAACTTTTTCTGCGTTCACGATAAGGCCGGGGAAGCAGTATATTCTAAAAAAAAAGTTGGGGGGTCAGTTTTTCATCTCAACTTTTCACTACCGTAAGGGTGGGCCTAAGTTACCTCTGTTTTACAGACATGGTGTTGTTGAAGTTCAACATTTGCGACAACGAAAGGCTATGTGCTGATAAGGGATAAGGGATAAGGGTACCATGTAGTAATGGTACTCAGAGGTAGCATACTGCATACTGCACAGACTATTCTCGGGGTGTAGTACGCTAATTTTTTTCCTTAGTTTCCAGTTTTCTCTTTTTTTTGGGGGGGGAGGGGTTGCATTGGGGTCCTTGTACATTTTCTTGTGCGCACAAGCTGCATATCCGCCACACACCGTAGTGGAGCGTGGAGTAGGACAACACTTCCGCCATCTCCTTTTCCACATGAACAAATTTATCGATCCTCACCTTTCTTTCCACTGTCCTCCATGCCGGTGCCCTTCTTTTCACCTTTCATTCTCTTATTGTCCTTTTTGAGCCCTTCTCATCACCTTCCTTTTCCTTGTTATGTCTTCAAACTTCATGGCAAAGGAGGAAATGGAGGTGATGGTAAACGATGTTGGTTTGTTCGTTGATGAGAGGAGAACAAAGATGATGACAGTTTTGACAGTCAAAAACAAGCCAGTATGCCATGACAAGAAAGGTACTATATGATAGAGAATGCCTATTTTTCAATTAGTGAAAAGCATATATAATCTGACCCTGGGGGGGGTCAGATTCTGCTGATGTACAAGTAAACCCCTGAACCATGAGAATGCTCTTACAAAATTGAAAGTTTAGAGGCTAGCATTGTGTTTGAACCTCCTCAAGGACAAACTTTGTGACTTGCCTCACTCAACCCCTCTGTGCTTTTGAGGCAGCAAAAGCCTTTCATTAGATCATCTGGGATGTTTTTGGTAGTGCAGAATAGGTGATATTGGCAAATTTGATGGATATGCATTGTGAGTGTGTTCGAGCCACTTATTGTTGAACATGATGATGCGTGAATAGTCACATTAGGCACTATATATAATTCAATCACAGAATTCATGTAGTGTTGAGTAGCCTTTGTTCTATTCCCTTTTTGCAATTTCCTGATTTCTCATGACAGTTTTCAATTCTTTCTCCTCTTTTTGTAGTTTGTTCTTGATGCTGTTAACCAAGCAATTCAGCAACAGCAGTGTAGGCTACAGGTCAGAATGGCAGCAATTAAGAGTTATGTGCGAAAAAATAATGATATTCTTTACTAAGGGCATCACTCAAACATTGTCAAAGCGTGTTTGTCACGAGTCATACTCATGGTATGATAAACTTCTGATTGATATATCTGCACTGGTACTCTTATATCAACTCCATTTTCATTGCCTCTGGTCTCATCGGCTACTTCTGCTGGTTGCGACCCCTGTGGTTTTGCTGTATCCATTGCAAAATGATCAGTAGCAATAGCAATGTCACTGGTGTCTGTTTGCAGTGGCAAAGTTCCTTTGCAAAGTATTTGAAGAAAAAGTCATTGCTCTTTCATGAAGTTATTCAATCATCTGCAGTCCTTTGAGCTACCAATCCTTTGATGGTGTCTACGTTTTCCTCAAGCTTGCAAATGGTCTGATTCCAATGCACTAAAAACAAGAAGTCACAAACATTTGTATTGGGTGATTATGGAGCGTGTGCCAGTAAATTGATATTTCGAATGACGATCTTGTCCTTGCCTGCAAAAGGGAGAATCCTGGATCATCTTGAGTCAACAACTCAACAAGAAATGTCCATTCTTGCTTGTTGAATCACAATGAAGCAGCTGAAACATGGCCAATTCAATTCAATTGCAGGAATTACATGGTGTTCAATAATCAAATTTTGATGTACTGCTACCGTACTGGCTGGTGTGAACCAAGGCCAAATCTCTTGAATTGCAGGAATCACATGATGTTCAATAATCAAATTATGAATGTCCGAGCGTAGTGAAGGTTACTGGTGGCTGGTGTTGTCATAATTGCTCCCTGAGGCCCATTCACTTGCTCTTGAAAATGGTAGAGTTTAGTCTATCATGCATGGCTGCATTCCAGTCTTACTGGGAAACACACAACTTCCTTGTTGTCATGTTGCTTCCAGAAACATTACTTTCACGATCTTATTGTTCGCTCACACACTCTGCATCACGCTACTTTGCCAAGAGACGAGCACCTCCTTCGCTCCGATTCAGCGATTAGGCACACGGTTTATGGTCGAGGCTGGCCTATGTTGGTATTGTGATACCTGCAGTGTGTCATTGGTATTCTCCATCTTCTCCAATGCCATCAAACTAAACGATGGAGTCACTCAAGTCTAGGCTTGTCTAGAATACCTGGTTTGGGTCATGCCTTTTATTTCGTGTCGTCAATATTTTTGGGAATAATCACATCAGCCGATTTGGATAGGTGCGATAACGCCTATTCACACTACTGCACTACAACAGATCACAACAACCGTCACTCTTGCAGTGAGTCAACAACAACTGCACTTGTTTACGGGTTGACATGATGCCCGCCGCGTTGGGCAGCAAACTTAGCCCTTCAATATTCCACGCATCACCACGAATCGCTCTTCGATGGCACATAGCGCACTCACAAGAGGCGTATTCCGCTCGCGGCGTTCAATCATCGCGGTGAAAGAATCACCATCGAGCGTTGAAATCTCGGCAAAATGATGCACAAGCGGGTGCGGATGGCCCGCGACACCGAGTGCCGCCAACACGTTGACCAAATAATTCAAATCCACCGACAAGTGCTCGCAGCCTTTGGGGGTGAGACGAGGAATACGCAAGATGCGTTCCAACAAACGACCCGTGACAGCCAACCCAACCACATCCAGCCACTGATTTGAAAAATCATGCTTCGCTTTCTCCGAGGCATCTTGATCATCAACTTCTATATCCTCTTCATCTTCGAATCCGCTATTGACGTAGTTGCTCAGTCCATTTCCCTTCATTAGAGTTTCGGATATCGAGTCATTGGGGATTCCGGCAGCGTCCAATAAATCCTTCCATGGTTGAAGTGCAACATTGCGGACTCCGCCCATGACTTCCCTGGCGATCGACAGCGAATTGGCACAAGAAGCAAACGGATCGAGAGCTTGAACAAGCGCTAACATGTGTTCTCCCACCTGAGTAATGTATGGCTGCGGGAGTGTGCCATAGGAGTCGAGCGAGCTTTGGGATGACGTCCAGCAAGGCATAGCTGCCATGTTGGCCAAGTGCTTGCGAGGCACTGCAGAGCAAACATCAAAAACGAGAGACTGGCAGCTACGTTTGAGGCGCTCCACAGAGTCACTAGATTCTGGGAAAAGCATAGCATCGGTCCCAGCAAAGCGCTCGAGCGTGTCCTCATCTTCGTTGTCGCTTGTAAAGACAGCCTTGATGAGTATAGAGTCAACTTCTACAACGGAGAGGGCGTCCGGGAGCAGGAACGACTTTGACTTCAAAACTGCTTCCTTTTCGTGCATCTTATGTGCAGCTTTACGTTGTTGCAGAACTGCCATGCGCTCGTGCGCTCTTGCCTCAAACTCCTTGAGTGACGATTGATACAGACCAACAACCTTGAGAATCTCTAGCGAAGAAGGGACATGCTGGTCATCGAAAACGTCCGCCAAATTGCCAGCATCCATAGTGGCCGACAAGGTTCGGATTGCAACGGTCAATTCCCCAGCATGGTTTGAGATGATACCATCAATGGTAGCGAGAGACTTTCGCACCTCATAACCTCCAGTCATCAACTCGAGACGCCCCATGGCTGCGTCGCTAATAGGGAAGACGTACGCTGCGAGGCCTTTCAGCTTTTCTGCGGTGTCTTGAAGGACAGTGACACTGGGGGAAGTAAGTGCACTGACAGACTGTCGGATATCCTTGGCAATCAGAGACTGAGAGATATTGGAGTGAAGCTTTTCGAGGGTTGCAAACGACTTCTGATAGGCAGCGAAAGGAGACGCAATTCGTCCAAAAACCTCAGCGATCTCGCCGTAGAGAGCTGCTCCTTCTATGGATGTAGCGTCAGCAACATCATGCCAACCCCCAGCGACTGATTCATATGCGAGCGAGAGAAACTGGAGCGTGGCTTCGTAAAGCCCGCAAATCGATTCCAGTGAGCCATCTCCGGCGTTCGATACTCCTTCTGGAGAGTATACAACCTCCAATCGAGTTTGGAATGAGCCGATGACGGGACGGAAGCATTCGCTTAGCACCTGTTGACATAAAGTACTGAGCAGACGTTACATCAGGTCCGCTTTGATTTCCTCCAGCACTTACCTTTCCAATCATAATAGGCGCATGATCTGGACCAAACACAGCCAAACTTTGCCTCCTTTCTTCAGTCAAGAGGCTGAGAACAACATCATACCAAGTTGGCAACCATGTGACAAATGAATCCTCCCCTCCGCGAAAGGCAAACCAAGCCTTGTGCACCATCGCTGGTCGATTGGCAATGTATTCCTGTTTCAAGACATCCATCTTGTGCAAGGAGGCATACAGGGAGACACACTGCTGGAGTGGCGCCAAACGCGTGTGCATATTTTGGAGAGCGTGCTTAAGCTGTGGCTGGAGTAAAACTTGAACTTGATGACGAATCTTTTGCAATGCGTCTTGACGATCTTCGCGGCCCGAAGGCATGCCACGGAGTGCCCGTTCTCCAGCTTCTAGCTGCGATAGGGCCGACACAGCTTCTGGAAGATTCTGCTGTGCCAGAAGGGGAGAGATCGACTGCAACGTCGAGTCCCAAGTTGCTGCTGCTTTGAGAATATCTTGTGTGTGCGAAAGATTTGATCGAAGCGCGTGCAGCGTTGAAAGCGTTTCCAAAGACGAAGACACCTCTTCATTTTGCAAATGCGCACACTCTTCCAGGAGCTGTGAGGCATCGATACGTATCCCATCCAAACCAACACCTAATCGACCAACATCTGTCGCGCAACGGGGAAGAATGGCTTGAAGTTCAGCCCCGATTCGTCCAATATCTTCGTGGCATGCTTGGGTTTGTAACTGGAGTTGAAGTGCCAGTTCAGCCATTCTTCGTTGCAATTCTTCTTCTTCAGCATCTTCAAGAGCGGTATTGAGATAGGACGCCACAGAAAAGTTGTTGGAGGCAAGCAGAGTGCTCAGACGTTCCTCCGCCGCCGCAGAAGTAGCCGTCATGGTCAAGAAACTGGGTACAGCCGTCTGTGGCTACGGAAATACCTGGTAGAGATGGTAAATAGGGTACCAGTGTAGTGGATATGAAAATGGCAGGAAGATTAAGAAATCGGCATTCGGTTTTTTTGTCAACGCAAAAAGGTTATCGTCTCTCAAGGTCTGGATCGTTCAGTCATGGAGTCATATTTTTTCCAGTACGTTGGATGCTGGTACTCTGAAATGTACTGCAGTACAACTTCGTACTTGTGCACTGGACACTGGAGGACCAGGTAACATGTCCTGTATTCAGGTAATCCTTGCATCTGCAAAACGCTGCCAAAAGCATCAACGCAGATCTTCATCTCCAGAAACCGAAAGAGACTGCTGCGACATGAAAATTTGGGATGCTACTAATCTTTAGGTATGAGTCGAAATTGTATTCATCCACTTTTCAAAGCTACGATTGATCGCGGTTTGATCGGTTGTGAACAAGCGCCGATACGAGTTGGAAAATCAAATCTCCCGCTAGTCGCAAAGCTGCATAATCAACGTAGACAATCTTGAGGGCTTCGAGAACCTTTTCGTTCTTGGCGCCGACGAAGCAGCCCTTCAGAACATCCATCCGCCGACCCTCACCTTCCGGCATGATTTCCTGCCATTGTGAAAAGGATTGCACCATGTAGTCATATCGCTCTTCGAACTTGCATTCCTTGGCATTTTTCTTCTTATATATTTCCGGATTAACGTTTCGTAAAATCGCTGACGGCTGGCTTGTCTTCTCTGAAAGAAGGAGCAGCACTGCGTCTTGCGACAATCGGTGGCTCGGAAGATCTACTCGTTCTCCGAGCGTCTCCTCGATGGCTTTCGCAACAGCTCTCACCTGAGCCAATGATAGATAGTGATGGTCCGATCCGGTTATTTTATCCATCATTAAGCGGCACTCATCAGTTTCCTCCCTTGATAAACTGGTAATTTCCATAATGTGGTCCCTTCGTTTCCTTTGTTCCTCCATTTTTGCGGCTAACCTGCCAAAGATAAGACGCCCAGCGATTCGTAATGGAACAAGGTCCTCAAACAGCACTTCAAACGCTCGGTACACCGCGGGATCATGGGCGCTTGCCGCGACACCTTCGTACAGTGCTCGAAGACGAGGATTTGGTACAGATGCAATCTGTTCCTCAGAGAACGAGGCAAAAACTGCGATCTTATCTCGAAACTCTTGCTCAAGCTCATTGAGATTTTCGCGAGGGGGTAAATTGATAATCTTGTTCTCTTGATCCAAAGAAACTGAATACAGCCTAGAAGGCGATCGGCACGGAAATATCACGAAAGCAGTTGAGAAGAATCGAAAGATGATGCTGAAAAGAAATATTTTCGGTGTCATATTGTAGCAGCTTGTTGATATTGCAGCGATTCACCCTTTCCCGCTTGATAGGTGCAATGCTAGTAAGGCTAGGCAAATACAGATCCTTTATTGTTGTGAATGGTGTGAAGAACCCGTTTATACGTTCAGAGAGGTTGGTGATGGCGTGTCTCGATGGAAGAATGATGTGTGTGCGGGTGGAATGTTTGAGACCTGGCTTCGCATCAGGAATCTCTGGTAGAGCGAGTGATGGGGAATACGCTAGTAGGGAGAGGGAGAACCCTTGGATTTTCCAACAACCACCACTACCGTAGCGTACTGTACAGCTACCGCTAGCATTGAGCAATCACGGTACTGTATACTAGTATACTGTACTCGTATACAAGTACCGGTACTACAGTACCTGGTGCCGGTATTCGGTTGTACTGTAGTAGCGAGTACTCCAGTAGTAGTAGTAGTTACTACAGTACTCGGAGTAGACGGGAAGCCGTTTGGCTGACAACGCTGTGTGATCAGTGTCCGACCTCCGACCACTCGTTCTGTTGTCACAGCACCACATCGTATCACTCGTCAACATCACAACATTTCACCTGTGACAACTGTAGAGTTGGTCCCGGCGATTCAATTGCCATGAGATTGACTTCAGCGCTCTTCTTCATGCTGTGGTCAGCAGGCTTAACCCAGGCCTTTACAACCCCATCGCTGAGTCGCTCCTGCATCCTTTCAAGCACATTCCTTCGTTCAACACCTGGTGCTGACATTGAACAGAATACCACGCCTCGCGGAAAGGTAAACGAAATCGACTTTTGCATAGCGCCCGCCGATGCGAGTCTCTCGCAATCATCATCGTCCTTGACTAGGTATCTCAACAACGCATCGAACCGGGCTGTGCGGCGAATCCTACTGGCCCGATCTTGGCCGTCGGCAGAAGCCCTAAATCTCAGTCTCCGACAGGTCTTATCGGCACCTGCTAGCAGTAGTGTTGGAGCTACCGCCACAAGCAAGTGCCCGGTTCCAAGGCCTATTCTTAATATTCTGATGAGGCGTCGAGACAACAACAGCGACCCGGCATCGACTCCCATGCCGCGAAGTCGGTCTGACGAGGAGTATGTCCAAGATCAATTGAAAATCTTCAGGGAAACCCATGCGGACGCTCCTGGATTGGAGATGGCGGAGGGTTATCTAGACTGTGTCCTTAGTTTGGCTACAAGTGGCATTGAGTCAGAACGTGTTAAGGAGGTAAGCGTCCAGTGATGTGCTCCTTCATCTTGACGACTGAACAAATCTGACTCCGCAGGCCACTTTTGCGTCATTTCAACACACTAACAGGTCATCGAGACGGGAGTCTATGACGAATCTTATCGTCGTATGATTGGCATTCTACAGCGTGTTGGAGTCGCATGGGAAGTGCTTGAGGATGGCCGTCGAAAGATTGCACCTAAGCTGTTGGATCAGGATATTTGTCTTTCGGTTCTGGATAAGATCAACATCAAACGCGAGAAGAATGCTCCTCCTGTCGCAGAAGTACAAGAAGAGCCTGAATCAACTGATCCGAACGACGAGTTAGTCGAAGATAAAGGAGAATCAGTGGCGGAGAGACCCATTCGTCTAAAATTTTGGCGCAGAAACGAAGCTACAAACATTGACGAAAGCGACGAAATGGAACTCAGCCGGGAAGACTTGGGAGGGGTGCTTCTGTCTAGCAAAGAACCAAGCATGACGCGTCAACTCAATGCGCTTTCAAATATCGTCCAACGTGCTTTGCTATTTGGTGGCGACCAGGAGTTGCTCGTTCTCTCCGAGACCCTCGAGGCAGACAAGCCAGCCTTTATTCAACGATGGTACCCAAGCGACACCATTCGCCTCACATCTGCGGAGGAAGAAAACCGACCGGGTGTCCAATTTTTGAACTGTTTGGTACAGCTTCTAAAAGAATGCTACGAACATCGCATGGCAGGTCTCGATGCTCCGTTTCCACTGATTCCCAGCTACATGAACGCTTACGAGCGACTAACAGCGACTTTGGTGGAACTTGGAAGTGGATACATCAAGGCTGACGCCAAAGCACTTCCGTTGCCACGTACGGCACAGGAAGAGCTAGGACGTTTTGCCGTGTGGGAGACAAACTTTCGACTTTCAGGAGGTGGGCGTGACGTATCCGCCTACCCAGACGACATGGCGGGTACTTGGCAGGTGCAAGATGCTGTCGGTGGTCAGACAATCGGCGTGTCAAATGTCATTTTTCAACCTCAGGGGCATGTTCAGGTGGACCCGCCATTCAGAGGACTCCGTTGGAGGCTGGATCCCGGTCCGACTCATTTGGATACGTGCACATTCCAAGTGTTGAGCGACGATGGAGCTGTGCTGCAGTATCGCGGTTTCGTTGACCGAGGGGCTCGTTTGGAGGCGAGGTTCTCGAAGAGAGCGATTCGCATTCGCGGCTCAGTTATGTTTCAAATGCGTGACCAAAGCGATGGCTACTGGAAGGATATGCTTCCGATTAACTATCGAACAGATACTACGAAGTTCGTGATGACGAAACAAGGCTCTGGAAGATAAAGATGCGTTAACACCACTGCCTCGTCCCTCCACGCCCTGTCGGCTTCTGTCGTGCTCGAACTCGCTGAAGACGATCTTTGTGAGGCTTAGAAGTCAAGTGCTCCTTAAGTTGTACGGGGCTCGTGAATTGCTTTTGGCATAGCTTGCAGAAGGAAGCCTTTTTCTCCATTTCGACTGCCGTTCTGTGGAATTCGGTATCCTTGTGATCGAAGAACTCCTCCTGCTGTCGTACTGCTTAGAACATACTCGACAATAGAACGGAAGGCGCTCTGATGAGCGTGCCACATACCCAGCTAGAACTTCCTTGACTGCTTCCTGAAGGCCATTCATTTTAGACTTCTTTTTATCCTCTTTCCGGTTGTCTTGGTTGTCCCTCTTCTTTCGAATAGCCGGTAGACTCGAGGGTGGCAGAGGTTGAATTCGAGCCTCTGAAACTTCCGAGAGGCAGATCACCGCGGCCTCGTTTGAATCACGATCTGGCTGGTTGAAAGGAATCTCTTTCACAGTATCTATTCCAAATCTCACTTGGCGCGGTCGGTCCTCCTCCTCGGACATGGAATCGCTGTCCGAGTCGTCGTCTGCTGCCAGCTCGGCTTCCAACCGTTTGATCTCGTCATCTAGATCATCTTCTTTCACTGCGCCACCTTTCTCTTCAGCTTCGTTTCTCGTTTTAGCTCGTCTTCGCAAGAGCTCGGCAAGCGGAAGGGCTGTTTCATCGTCATCATGAGCCTTTGGCATGATGGTTGTGTCGATTTGATGCGATGATTTTTCGTTCTTTTCACACTTTCGGGGACGCGTTTTGTGGTTGGTTGTTGGTTTGTACTCGGAGTACAAGTACCGGTACAAGAGTACAAGCACAGTACCCCAAGTGTATTATGCAAGAGTGCCTCGTGGTACAAGTACTGGTACAGTTTGAACGAGAAACGTACATTGATGCATTGATGTGACATTACGCGGTATTAGGGTACAAGCATGAAGAAATACTGTATTACTGGTGAAACCGTGTACAGCTACGTACAACTAGATGTGAGACGATAGACCATGGTCCGTCGTCGTCGAAGATTCTGTATTCCACAGAATTCGGAGTTGGTTCATAAAAAATGTTAATCCGGCTGATGGAGTGCAGTTGTCGACTCCGACACGACAGACTGATGCCAATTGCCGACCCTTGATTCAGTGATGAAGAGTGTCCCTAATAACGAGTTTCAGATTTGCCGACAATGAAACAATCAACAATGTTCTTAGTCTTTCTTGTTCGCTCGACTGCGGCTTTTCATAGCCCTGTGAAATTTCGAGGCTGCTATTTTCATGCAACGTCCCATCGTCGGCTAAATCGCTTCCTGTTTGACCCTTCTGAGCTTGAAGACGACCAATGTACAATTATACTGCCGAAGGACGATTTCCGAACGATTCATGCCGCGAAAGTTCTGGGGCTTCGCAATGGTGATACAGTCCGAGCGGGGTTGGTGCGGCAGGGTACTGACTGATACAGCAACCGTTCAATGGATACCTCAAGGCAAAGTGAAGAAGGCAGAACCACTGGGAAACGGTGATCCGCCAGGATCGCTCCAAATATCACTACATGATCTGCAAGCACCATCGCCTCAACAAGATATAAAAGTCAGTCTTCTGTTGGCTCTTCCCCGTCCGCTACAATTGGGTCGCATGCTTCCCATGATTGCACAAATGGGAGTGGACCATTTGATACTAACCGGAGCGACAAAAGTACCCAAGGATTACTTTGGATCCCATTTGTTTCGAAAACCGGAACAGATAACTGAGAAGCTAGTCGAAGGTCTCTGTCAGGCAGGCGATGTGCGACTTCCTACCTTGTGGATTCGAAAGAATCTTCGTGACTTTGTGGCGCAAGAACTGGATGTGCTGTTTCCGAGGGAGGAGTACGCTCGAGTGATTGCTCATCCGCAACGAGTGGAGGAACTGTCGACGAACCGCATGCGGGACGTTGTCTTTCCATGTGTGAGTGATAAAAGACTGCTGCTCGCTGTTGGGCCTGAAGGCGGTTGGGAAGAACCCGACGAACTCGACCGTTTCCGGGACATGGCATTCCAGCAGGTGACTCTCGGAACACGCGTGTTACGGAGTGACGTTGCAGTTGTGAGTCTATTAAGCTTGGCCAACGAGATTTGTCGGGAGCAGTGAATCGTACTGCAGGTTCTGGCCTTTTTTCATCCCTTTATACATTAGCTACAACATCAGATGCCTACGACACCAGGTGCACCCTCATCAGTCCACCTTGCTGCGTGTAAATCAACGTCGAATTTTCAATTTGCTTGTTCATCAGCATCATCTGGCTGCTCACGACTGAAATCTGCAAATGATCTGATGCTTAGTGGCGACCAAAAAGACTCCGGATTGAGACGTTGGAAGCTGACAAAGGCTTCGGCAGGCGGACCAGGCGGCGAAAGAAGCAAGGTACGCTGGTTGAGTCTTGATGGTATCCCATTCCAATATCTCGTTTGCGAGTGGAGTACAAGAGCATCAGCGATGGTATGAGAGTTGGCACCCATGAGAAACCAATCCACCAGAGGAGCGACTCTCGCGAGTAGGTGGGGGTACGAGATTCAAGCTCGTACGCAAATAGACAACCCGACCGCAGTCCATAGCAAATAGAACACAGCATCATTGGCAGTAAGGCTTTCACAAGAACCTTGATGCGTGTGCCTGCACTGAATTGTGGAAATGTCGATAGGGAAACGATCCGCTTGGTTGTGAACACACAGCATGCCACCGATGCCATGCAATGTAGGAGCCAACAGGTTGCTTCCACGAAACAATGCAGTTGGTAAGTCCATTTAACATCCTGCTCTGATCGAAGCATTTCCACAATTTGCAGGGAGGAAGTTGATAAAACAATCGCTCCCCATGATACTAGCAGCGCGTTTTGACCTAGTCTGCCAATATTCTTGCCAACAGTTTCCAGCCACAGAGCTGTGACCACCGAATATGTTAGAACTTCTAGCAAAGAGCGACCGACAATCTCGAGCAGAATGTACCCCAACCGTTCCGAAATTTGGGGATCGCTCGAGAGGGAAATTATACCACAGAGATCAGCATATGAAAAGGCTTCTACCAACATGGCAACGCAAAAGAGTCCGTGAAAGACTCGACGAGACGTCCACGAAAAACCGTTTGACGAAAAATGATAGGCCAGTCGCCAGATTGCCAGGATTAGTAACACGCTAGATAAACAAAACCCCATTGTTCCAGCTGTGTGATTTGAGATTGTCATCATGGATCGATAGTGCCTACTTGTCGTAGTTATCATCGTGGTGAGCCTGTAACAGAGCCAACGACTGTCTGTCGACTCCTTGCTCAAGGCCTCAGAGTTGTTGCGTATTTGAGCAACCGCTCTTTTCTCCGTACAGTGTACAGTGACATCACACAGTATTCGGAATTCGGAGCATTGATTTTGTGTCAAGATGCAAGATTATAAACTAGGGAAGGTGTACTAGTACCGGTACAGTGACATCTGACATCACACAGTACAACTCGGAACAATGGAATTCATTGAAAATCCATTGGGAAAGTCTACGATTTCCTTACTTCATGATGGTGAAACCAGCCACATCTTCTACAGTATCGGAGTATAACCGTTGTTGGTCATAAGGAAGGGACAAAAGTCGGAGTCACGAATCACCAGTACTCTCGAGTATACCGTAGCTTCACATACTGTACCAAAAATGTAAGGGCATCCATGTCTGTATCTGACATGTGCTCCATGTCTCATGTCTCATGTGACATCGAAGCAAGACCAGTCATATCTTCAAAGTACCCAATATCACTCTTGTTTCCGTGGTTGGACCTCAGGCTTCACCGAAAACCACGAACTGATTTGTGCTCGTACCACACGGAGAAACTTACAATCAAGAACATGACCGAGCTCTGAGAACACCGCTGGATACATGTGGTATGCATGAAAAATAATGCGTTCGCTGGCCAGTTAATAAAATCTTGTCGAATCTCTGCTGAGACATGGGGTCAAAGTTCCGGAACCCAAAAATAGTTGTTGTACCAGAGTACTCTGTAGGTTCGTACGATTGATTTCCAACGTTCGGACTTTTCCGCCCGAACACTAAGAGGCCTTCTTTCCGGAATGTCATCGATATCGTATGAGTTCAGGTGTTAAGTGTTGACCGATGCAGGTGCAGATGAAAAAGTCTTTGCTTGAGGCAAAAACGACGTCAGCGTTTCTCTCGATAGTACGTGTTTAAGGGATGAGCAGCAAGACCACGTAAGCCAATCGACCCCTTGAACGCTCTCCGTGACTTGCCCTACAGCAGCTACAGCGAACGGCGAACAGCGAAGAGCGGGCAGCGAACGCTTCAATAAATATTGAAAGGCGCTCGAAAGTCGACCATGTGGCCCTCAGCTTGCACTGCTCTCAAGAGATTGGTGCTGACCGACGAAGGTGCCGATGTAGCCCTGTCTCCGGCTTTCGTGACAGCTGCACTTGGAGGAGGACTTTCGTCGTCAATGGTTCTCCTCCAAATGCAACAACAGGCTGCAATGCAACAGCAGGCGGCCCTACGTAATTCAATTATGGCAAGCGAAGTTGCATCTCTCACACCACAGCAAGACCTACTGGCCGCTTTGATCAGTCGTGATGCTCTGCGAGAAGCCCTCCTTTCCCGCCATCGATCATATGCCAATCCTTTCGAACCTGTTGCTTCAGTTGCACCCAGTTTCTTGATGGCGCAGCAAGAGGCTATCATCAAGGAGGCGTATCAACGCGGGAGAGACGCAGCCGTCATGAGTATGCTTTGTTCAAGGACCTCAGATCCATCCATAGCACAGAGAGAGCTGCGGAGGATATATTCAAGACTGAAGAAGAAACTAAGGCTCTGGCGTTGACGCACGCGGCATCGACCCCTCGTATATTTTCTAATGATATGAATATGGCAACTCGCGACGAAGAAGAACCGTCGTACTTTGACGCCTCAACCCTCGACGATCCTGATGAGCAAACTCTTTCGAAGCGCCGTACTCGCGGTGGTGTTACCGAACCATTTCCAGAAAAAATGCATCGCCTGCTTCAAGATTGTGAAGAAAACGGTGAAGCAGATGTTATCTCTTTTTTCCCTCATGGCCGGGCTTTCACTATTTACCACGTCGAGCGTTTCTGCCGTGAAGTAATGCCTCGATACTTCAAACAATCTCGATTGAGTTCGTTCCAGCGACAACTGAATTTGTACGGGTTCCGGCGCATCACTTCAGGGCCAGATGCTGGTGGTTACTACCATGAGTGGTTCCTGAAGGGACGGCCTGCCCTGTCTATCCATATGAGGAGAGTTGGCATTGCGAAAGCTAACGGTATTCCTCGTTCATTGCCGCGACCTTCTCAGCATTTGCCCACTCCTGATTTCTATTCTATGGCGCCTATTCAGGGGGAAAGCTGAGGTCCGTGAATCCAAATGAGTGTAATTAATCGCGAATTTGCTTATTATCAGCAGAATATAATTTGATTAACTTAACTTTATGTCTAACCGAAGTAATCATCTTCATTCAAAAGTAATAGATTTAGTGGAGTGTGCGATCTTCACTGGCATCTCAGCAGTTGCGTTCGATCTATTCCATTTTCATTGCGCAGACTTATCCAACTGGTGAGGGTGCGAACCCCTGCGGCGATTTTAACCGATTCGGCGTTCCAGCACACCTCTGATTTGAGCAACGTCAGGAACTTTTGGGATTAACTTTGAGGATGTTAGGGATCCACTTCAACATAAGGTTCTGGTATTTGTCGCATCGACTTGTCGCTGCTCTCTTTTTTGTCGTAGCGACATTTACGGTCATCACGAAATTATCCGCTTATGCCGATTTGAAGTAGAACCGTAGAACCGAACGCTCACCGTATTACTACGAGGCGTTTTATTGCTCAAACATTTAGAGTGTTACGAGTTACGACAA
>JAKSYS010000593.1:0-39754 GCA_022925895.1 Fragilaria crotonensis | reverse complement strand
CACCATGACAACAGAGTCGGGTCGGGTTCAGCGACGTCATCGTCATTCCGTGGGGTGACAATTCTGATTGAGGATGGCGTCCATCAGAAAGAATTCCGAAAGGTCGTCGCGCATCCCAGGGCTCGGAACATCTCATCCATTGAATTGAGCTGACATACCCTGTACTGAGGCCCGAAACCTCCTTAAACCATCGAACAGGAGTTGCACACAAACAACCGTCATCGCCAGCCCTTGCCCTTCCTTTTGTCATTGCCTCTTGGAATCGATGCTCCATCAACTCTCGCCCCCGAAGAGATGCACTTCACGGCAACCCTCAATGCCATTGAGTGAGATGGCAGGAAACTCCGCTCCGTACGAACTCGTGGCATGCCAAAACCTCCGTCATTCTCTTCATCCACTTAACACTCTTGGGTTATTTCCCAGGTTCATCACGCTGGATCTGCAAATTGAAGTCCGCCCACGTCTTGAAATTCGAATGTTGTCGAAGTTCCTGATCATGCAAAGAAATATGTCCAAGCTATGGCAGGGACAGAGCGATGATAATCAGGTGGAAACAAAGATAGATTTGTTGTCGCCAGCTATATGGCAGACCTCAACAAAGCAACTGTTGCTTGTGGTTTTTTTCAAATGGCGGGTGCTTTGCTTTGTTGTCGTCAGCTATGGCAGACTTCAACAAAGCAACTGTTGTGAAGTGTTCTTGCTTGTAATTGGTGTTGTGGTGTGTTGTTGCAGTGAGGACCTGAAATCAACAAAACTTGTGTATTTCGCTGAAATACTGAACGACATTTTCGGCGAGTACAGCCGTGGTACAAAATGTACTACGACTACGTACGAGAAAATCACGGGACGCATGGTCAAAATTACTTAGCAAAAGTGTTTTACCTGCTACATAGTTCCTCAGTACCAAATGTACAGCAGCGAAGAAGGTCAAAGCATACGAGGCTATCCGTAAGAAGATAAACGGTTGGACGTATTGCTTATTTATACACATATATGAACACTTTAAGGAGTATAACATTGTGCAACGCATATTCCTCTAAGTAAAAATATAGGTCCTTTGCAGAGACATGCGAGAGCCTGCGGTAAACTCGCTGTTGTATATTTGACTGCCTATTCATGTACATACATATGCGTTTAGTAGCGTATAAGGTATAAACACCATGTGTTTTAAAGTACAATATGAAAATACAACGGTACACTTGATCATATATATTTTGAACGTAGCTACTTAAGAAATTGTATGTTTATCTCGCAGCATTCAAACCAAAGCCTTCGCCATTTCACCAATGTATATCTAAATATGCGTTGAACAGTTTATTCTGCATTTGTATATAAGTTTTAATTTATATTATATAAATATTAAAGTATATAAGATACATACATATTTGAGAAACGAACGAACTTTTTCATTCATAGATTATTGTACAACAACACCACCACAGCATCAGTCCATTCAAAAGGTCGCCACCACCACTAGAAGTCACCACACCAGTTTGATTACTCTTACTCTTTTTGCCTTCTAGTAAGAAGAAGGCGTTGTTGCATGCATTGAAACCTGGATTAAAGAACATAGCTTTGTTGTGCCATATAGTGTGACATTGCTGAATTCTGCTACGGTTACCAACCGCTGTTGCAAGCTGCAGAAGGTAAGGAGGTGAGGATTTGTGTGTTGATATCATTGCGGTGCATGATGTCGTCGTCCCCATTGCGTCAGAGCACAAGATTACTGGGGGTAATGCGCAAGGTGCAGCACAAAGGGCGTGAATACTCGGCGGAACCAGGCAAGACCACAACCATATCCTGATGAGTCACCACGTACAGCAGCAGCAAGAATAACGCGCAGCAGAGTAGCACCTGGAAACAGTCGGACAACTCCTGTGAGCACTGAAGCGGCGGCATCGGTTTCAACAGCAGTCATACCATCACCAAATACAAGAGGTGCAGCTGCCAGAGGCGGCGGCATCGGTTTCAACAGCAGTCATACCATCACCAAATACAAGAGGTTCAGCTGCCAGAGTGGCGGCGGCGCCGGTTTCAACAGTCATACCATCACCAAACACAAGAGGTGCAGCTGCTCGTGCCAGTTTGGTGCTGCTACAGGGATACCAGGTCCATCAGCACCTGATATCCCTGCAGGAGGCGTTCCCGTGCTGCTCCACATGCCAGTGCCCGACGTGTTCCTACTACTACTGCTGCGCAAGCTCCAGCACCAGGAGCAGCAGCTGTTGCTACTGCCCGTGCCTATGCAGGCGTAGGCATAAATGCTGCACCAGCAGCAGTTATGCCTGCAAACCTTGGACAAGATTTTGTTGGTGAGGCTTCTTGCTCAACGAGGGGTGGAGTTGCTATACAAGGTGGCGGAGCAACAAGGAGGAGAGCAAGGCGGACAAGGAGGACAACGCAACACTGTTGCAAGAAGTGCGGATAAGTTTGCAATTCAAAAGTGTGTGAAGGAATATGTGTTCCCAAACAAAGTTTGTGACTGATGGCGACCTAGATTTCAGCAACAACGAAATGTCCATTTGTCGATGCATGGCGGCGGTGCTAGATGTAGACAATCGTAATATTGAGAACTGGTGGGAGCAAGGAAAAACAGTGAAAGAGTCGATATATAGGCACAGGAACAACACAATCAAGAAGATAAAAACAGTATTCCAAGGTAAGATGGTTGCGGCGTCAATTCAACCATTTAATTCTGAACTTCTAACCCTGAGTGTGTGCTGCCTTCTTCTCGATACACAGATATTATACTGCCAAGGCAGATTTAATGAAGTCTTTAGCATGGACCGAATCATAGCATTGAGAAATGACGCTTTGGAGGTGAAATCTATGGACTTATTGGACGACTTGCTGAAGACTGTGGTTGGAGCCACCAAATTCAAGGAGAATAGGTGCGAGAAACATCTAAGTGAGTGGTTCACTGTCACAGATGAGGCATTCCTCCTCTTGTGTCTTGAAAATTACTGGCAACAATGGCATTACGAATGGATGGTTAACAGAAATGGACCGCCCGCCGACGAACCTGCACCTGAAGTCATTAACCCACGGTACACGGGCAAAACAAGGGGCACCAAGCGAAGTTGGTCAAGGGAAGGAATGGAGCGTTTCAATAACCTGGCTGTATTGGTCTATAACGACAGAAGGGAAAGGGGCGAAGAGTTCGATCAGTGGTTCCTTCGGAAAATGATACAATCATACGGTGATCGTAATCGAGATGCAGGAAGGAGAAAACATCGAGGCAGAAGTTGTCAACGCAGCACCGACAATTGTGTATAATGAATTCAATATGCAGCTCCTGATCGCCCATGCACAGCACCAACAACTGCAACCACCAGCTCCAGAAGAAGATGATGTCGACAGAGTTCAAGAAGCCGTGTAGGTTCGTGATACCTGGTAGTAGAACTTTAGAAACAATAACGCACAGTACAGCACTGAAACAGATAGCAACCCCCCAGAATTGGTCGTAGCAGCAAGCTGAAACCGAAGAAGAAGTTGTGAATATTTCTCAATAAACTATGAATAAAACTGAGTACGACTTAACAAATATTTCTCTACATTTTGTACATATTAATTTTGAATTGTAAATAAAAAAGTAGAAACTTGTAAATATGAATATAAGAAACATTCGGTGAAACATTACAGAAACATTTACAACGTCTTGTAATTAAGATGTACAAATCAGAGATTTGCACTCCCTGATGGACAGATTCCGAACTCATACGACCTCCACTTGACAGACTTGTCATCGAAGAAAGCAGGGTACTACCAGTCGTTGGTACAACTCCAGCCACAGCTACTACAGTTTCGCTTTGTGGCAGAAATACCCAACAAGTGCAATCAACAGTTTCTGGATGGAAACAGATTGAACGCACTGTATCAGGTATTTTCAGGTTACAATCAGAAGTCGTAGTCGCACCTCGTTGCACAATTGACCGTTTCTGGATGGAAATGAATCAGAAGCACAAAGCGGAAGCGCCTACAGCCACTCGGCTATTTCCTGATGGAAACGACGACTTGTATTTAACGATAGCAGATACGAACTATTCTCGTTGCACGTCGCACGTCGCACCTCACGAAGTACCACGTCGCACCTCGCACGTCGCACCTCGTTCAATTGACCGTTTCTGGATGGAAACAAATCAGAAGCACAACGTAGAAGCGCCGCTTTGGTTTGTCGTACCTACACTCGGCTGATTCCTGATTGAAACGATGAGGAAAGCGATAGCAGATACAAACTGTTCACCTCGCACCTCGCACCTCACGTAGTACCACGTCGCACCTCGCACCTCGCACGTCATTCAATTGACCGTTTCTGGATGGAAACAAATCAGAAGCACAACGTAGAAGCGCCGCTTTGGTTCGTCGTACCTACACTCGGCTGTTTCCAGATGGAAACGACGAGTCGTTGCGATAGCAGATACAAACTGTTCACCTCGCACCTTGCACCTCACGTAGTACCACGTTGCGCCTCGCACCTCGCACGTCGTTCAATTGACCGTTTCTGGATGGAAACGAATCAGAAGCACAACGTAGAAGCGCCGCTTTGGTTCGTACCTACACTCGGCTGTTTCCGGATGGAAACAACGACTCGTGTTTTGCGATAGCAGATACAAACTGTTCACCATGCACGTTGCACTTCACGTAGTACGTTGCACCTTGCACCTCGTCGTTCAGTCGTTCAATTGACCGTTTCTGGATGGAAACGAATCAGAAGTATGACGTATGTCTCACCTCACACCTCACACCTCAGAAGCACGACGTGTGCCGCACCTTGAACCTCGCACCTATGTAGTATGTAGTACGTTGCACCTCGTCGTTCAATTGACCGTTTCTGGATGGAAACGAATCAGAAGCACAACGTAGAAGCGCCGCTTTGGTTCGTTGTACCTACACTCGGCTGTTTCCTGATGGAAACGACGACTCGTATTAGCGATAGCGGATACGAACTGTGCACCTCGCACCTTGAGTATGACGTATGTTGCACCTCGCACCTTGCACCTCACGTCGTCGTACTTACTACGTAGTACGTCGCACCTTGCACCTCGTCGTTCAATCGACGACTGGACCGAAACGGATCAGAAGCACAATGCGGAAGCGCTGATTTGCTCTGTCGCACCTGCACTCGGCTGTTTCCGGATGGAAACGACTCCCTTTTGCGATAGCGTATACGAACTGTGATCGGGAACCCAGAAGCACGCGTACAATCGACTGCTTCTGGATGGAAACGAATCGGTAGTAGCACTTGCAAAACCCGATCTCAACTCTCACTGATCAAAAATTGGAATAGCCGCTTTGCTATTGCGTTTACAATCAATTGCTTCTGGATGGAAACAAAAGATCGTAATTTGCGATGGCAAATGGCAACGAGGGTACGATGTGTGTTGCAATTGCGGGAAAAGGTATCGCAAAATACACCATACGAGGACAGTACCTGTACGTGCGACCTAGTGGTGGTCATGCCAGCGATTACTATGAAATACAGACATGGGAATTGTACACTCCTGAACAAGACTGCAATGTGGGACTTTATATGCCTCCGTACATGCTTACATACGAGCACAGTATACATCTGTAGAACGTAAGTGGGTGCGTCAGATACATAGGTGAGTAGTTTATGTTCGGGAGAAAGCACACGATACTAATCTCAATGTACTTAGCGGCAAGACACGAGAAAAAGTTGCATCTTTGCAAACTCACTTAATCCATTTCTTAACGAATGGTATTATGTTGTGTAGTAAAAATGAAACACATACAACTATCATGTGGTGGGACTTCAACATAAAAATTGAACTCTTAGACGTTACGTAGAATGCGTATGACATTAAGCATCGTTAACGAACAACAACAGCAGTATTGAGATTCATAAATATTTATACATACATAGTATAGTACTATGTATGTACAATGAATGTTGACCTCACAGACGCAAGAATTCGAAACATGTACGTAGCTGGAATTAAGAAGTACCACCAACATGCAGCACCATACTGAAAATTTTAAATACCATGTGGCAAACATGAAGTACCTGGTACAACAGTCACTGCGTACTATGTGAGGGTCACAGAAAGAAGTGTGATAGCTACTACCTGTAGTACTTGTACTACTACTAGTGCAAGAATTCAAAACCTGTACATAGCTGGAAGTGAGAAGTACAACCTACACACAGCATCGTACTACACAATTCAAATACCATGTGGCAAACACGAAGTACTACAATCACCGCGTGAGGGTTACAGGAAGTAGTACTATTGTGTACACTCTTGTATGAAGTACTCCGAGTATACTACAATTGTACACAAACGTGTAAGACGTCGTGTGTAACACGACTACGTACAACGTACGCCCTCATTCGAAACCAAATACGCGGGCTTTCTCACACAAAAAATGTATCAAAAGAGCCAGGCATTGTCGAGATCATTAGGTAAGCAACCATGACGCATAAAAGGATGCAGAATGATGAAAATGAGGACCCACAAACAGATACTAGGGGTGGAAAATGGCGGAGTGTGCAGAAGAAGAGACGAGGAGGAAACAATGCAAGAAGCAAGAGAGCAACAAGGAGTAGTCGCACTGCAGGAAGTGTAGTTGACGGCATTGTTGGTGAAAACGACCGCAGAGAGAAGGAAGTGCCAACACTTTGCCAACAAAATCAGTGCTGGAAGAACTGGGAGGAGGGCCACCAGACAGGGAGACGGTGACATCAGCGATGATGATGACCCCGTGGAGGAGGTTTGGGGAGCAATGGAATGTCTCCATCCAGAGACTTTTCATCGGCTGGTGAAGGGCGTGGAGGCCAACTTGGAAGTGTGAACGTTGAACCCGGGGACGTCGTGAATAATGGAGGGCCTCCATCCAGAGACTATCCCTTTGTTGCTGGCGGTGGACGTGGACGCCATATTGGAAATGTGAATGTTGGGCCCGGCATCGTTGCTAACAATGGAGGGCCTCCATCCAGAGACTATCCATACGTTGGCAGCGGACGAGACCAACTTGGAATCAGGAATGTTAGACCTGGGAGTGTTGTCAACAATGGAGGGCCTCCATCCAGAGACTATCCATTTGTTGGTGGCAGAGGTGGCGGCAGAAGAGGAACTGAGAACGGAAACGTGAATCCCATCCAAGGCATGCAAGTTGGCGGACAGCAACTTGGACATGGGAACGCATCCCCTGTCACTGACAACCGCGGTGTCCATGGCCTGCAAGAGTGGACGGGTGAACTGCAGGGTCATGAAGATATTGAACATGGAACGACATTGCTACTACAACAAGAAAGGCGAGCCGTGTCCTACAGAGCTGCCAAGGGATTGACTAAGAAAAATATCAGAGACCGCATACAAGTTACATTGAAAACGGTTATCTTTCGGGGGGTCAAGTTCATCACATGTAAAGAATACTTTGATATGGTCATGCAGGTGATTATCGATCAAGAGAAGCCGGCCAATGCACCGCAATTTGTGAGGATGTACAAAACTATTGTCATGGGAGCCCTGAACACAAACGGAGCACATGCCACAGTCGGCACAAGAAGCTGCAATGAAGCTGCTGAAGATCAAGAATCATGTGGATGAGGTGGATCCACCACCATATTCAATGGACACTCTTTGCAAACTTTGCCAGTCGCAGACAGCGGAGGAAAAGGAGGCTTTCGTGTGGTTTGCTGGTGAACTGCTAGAATGTGTGTGTGGGAAGAGGGCGTGGGGTACAAGGAAGAAGTACAGGGCTACAATATCTGATGCGACATCAAGTGATACGGGCGCATTCATTGTCACGGTTTCGGATGAGGCGTTTGCGTTGCTGCTTTATGACGCCTACATTGACAAGTGGATCAAGAGATATCATCAGGACAGAAATGGGGAGCCAAGGTCAAAACGTATTGTGGGAAAATACACACACCATACTGATGGAGCGTCCAATGAATATGGTGGCTGGAGTGAAGAGGGGATTCGCCGATTCAATCAATTGTGCGAGATGGTACAAGAGGACAGAGCTAGTAGAAATGCAAGGGATGCCGAGGAGTGGTTGATGAACAGTCTGAGGCAGCAGGCGGGAGGTGGAGCACAAATGGAATCTGAGAGAGAAATAGATCATGCTGCTTTGCAGCAGCGTTTGGAAAGGACAAATCAACCTGTAGTCAATGCCTTCATTGAGTTGTAAATAGCACTGGTTGGAGGAAGCGTATGCTTGACTGTACCGCAATTGCTGGCAATAGTGCAGCACTGTACTGATGTGCTACTACCGTTGTACTGTATACAGAAGGAAATGTAAAAGGGTGTTCCACTTGATCAAAAAGGGGTTTTACAGCCACATCACGATGTTACAACAAAACCATTTATGGTACACTGACAGTATGATGTTAGGTGTACCATGAAAGGGTACATGGCTGTACTGGACTCCAAAAACAAAGTTACAAGTACAATGGATATTACACAGAGTCATACGTTGTACAATGTAGTACAAAAATAGTACACACTGTACTGGACTAAAAAAACGGTACATGTACCAAAACTATTACGTGTAAAACCCGCCACCTTCTGATGTGATACTTATGGTTTGTAACATACCATACTGTTGTTGCGTATACAAAACTAACATATCATGAGCAAGGTGAATATATATAGAGTCATGCTGAGTCAAAGATCCAGTTGCACATGCATAAATCATACATGTTTGGGACTCAAAACCCAGATTTGACACCAGTCTGGCTGGGACTAAAACCCAGAACACAAATGCCAAATCAACTAGTACTCACGCTCTCAATTTCAACAAACTTAAACACCTACTTTCAAATGCCCTTGTTACTAAGGACTTTCACCTTCACTACTTGTTGCATACAAACACTGGGTAAATCACAAGAATCTATCCCATCATACTATTGGCAAGAAATCATAATTAGAAACATACTACTACCAGGAACTACTTCATGTCATACAGGCTGCAGTTTTTGTAGATGCATTACGTGTGGTTGGTTTTGTAACTCTGGTGTGATGGATGAATGTACCACTACTAAGAGCCATGGCAATTTTGATGATACAGGCATTGGTCCAACTCAGATTCTGATTGACCTTGCAGAACTACTTTTTCATTGTCTTATTAATTGTCTTCTGTACTTGGCAGCACTTGAGGTGCTGGCCATTTTTGGATCACATGTTTTTCTTAGCATACTTCATACTCAGAGTATAGATCATTGGGACCCATTTCAAGTTATGCACGGGGGATGTGGTCATTGCACTCACTCTGGATTGTCACATTGTTTTGTTGCTTTTGCACAGACTATGCCATAATCTCTTCAACCATTTTTTGGCGCCCTTGTCACTGATACCTAGCAAAGCATTCATGGCACAGAAATTGGCTGCTTCACAATCAAGTGTCAAATGAGTATCATATCAACACAATTCTCATCATGCTTTTCCAGAAAGGATGAATCTCCTTTGAATAGCCTGCAATGGGTACACCTTCTGCAACCACACTTGCAATGGGGTGGGTACCACTTAAGGCAGCCTCTCACATTTGACACCAGCATCTCATCATGCTTTGCCAGAAAGGGTGAATCTCCTTTGAATAGCCTGCAATGGGTAGTACACCTTATGCAACCACACTTGCAACAGGGTTGGTACCACTTAAGGCAGCCTCTCACATTTGACACCAGCATCCTTGCTGGTTGGGCCTCCGATGGGGGTCCCTGACTAGCATGCACCCTCCTTGTCTGGAAGGTACGGTAGTGATGCTGTTGTTGGCAACGTTTCCATGCAGTGTGAATTTGAGAATAAAAGTGCAATTGTGTGCAGAGAGCACAGTCAGAAAAATATCTTGAATGAAAAGATTTGTTCTATAGACTACAGACTACAAGGCATGTAATGAAATGATGGAGCATGTTGAACAAAAGAAAGTCAAATTGAATGTAGGGAAGAGAAATGGACTAGTAGGCAGGGGAAATCTGTAGTGGAAATTGTATCCATTTATTTGACAAAATTGGGAAAATTTTGGTTGACTGCTAAAAGGAAATCCATTAGAGATGTCCTTTAACATGGCTCACAACTGTCTCTGAGTCAAAGCTAAGGGAAATCTCATATGGATATCCATTAGTAGCCTTGAATTCCCTATTGTCACCCTTGCCTCCCTGTTCACTTGTTCATTATCATTTGACAGCCTTCCCTAGGACCTTGCAGATATACTAGTTACTACTATGAGTCAATTGATTTCCTTCCTTTGACTTTTAAATGAACCTCCCATGTCTGCCCTTCCTGTAGTAAATCTGAATAAGTGTTTTATCATGTGAAAATGATTATACCCCAAAAACACCCCCACATTGCTTCACTACTTCATCACCATTGCATTCACTTGCTTCAACATCGTGACTTCTTGTGGTGTCATCATCACATTTGACATTTGTGCTTGTGGGCCGCAATTCTTTAAAAGCTACCATCTGGTTTTCACATTCTTTGCTACCACGTATAGAAGAATGGATGCTGAAATCAAATCTACATGGTTGCCAACCAGGCATGCCACTTTGCTTTAAATGGAGCAGCACCAATGGATCTGAAGCTCTGGACAGTGGTTCTTCCATTCCCATCAATCAGGATGAAAGTTGCAGGCACATGGTGCTAGTGTCATTCTTTCAGATAGTTATCAGTCATTGCTGGAAGAGCATAGCTACTTGAATATCCTCTTCATCATGTGTACTATAGTACAATTTTCCATCATGTTACACACAGCAGATCTCTTGCTATTTACTATGATAAGCTATTCACAACATGTTTTGTTTTATGCCACTCAGACCAAGAAGTGCAGCACTCAATTCTTAGCGGCAACAGCAGTGCAGTCTTCTTGCTCTCCAAATACATGATGCACCTTCTCATGAATGGCTCCTTGCATCTTTCCCATCTCTCTGGCTTGCTGGTACTAAAATAGTACTTACCACTTGTCACTTGGTCAACAAAGCCTTTGTCCCCCACACACCCAGTTTCATTGTTCTGTGAGGAAGAAAGCACTTTTGGTGATGACTACAGTTCATGCAACATGAGATCATTTGTTGTGTTCCCCTCATGACTGTTAAACTGTATTTTGAAGATGCAACAGTCTTGTCATCCTCGTGCTCATTATCACACTTACATAAGCAATGCCTCCAAATTTGTAATAAATCTTGCTACTTTGAGTGAAATAAAGCACAAGAAGCATAAATTTGTTGTGTACCACTCATAACGCCACTGCTAAACTGTATTTTGAAGGTGAAATTGTCTTGAAACTGTGTTTTTCTTGTGCAAGAGGTAAACTTATTTGGAGACATTGCTCATGTTGATGTGATCATCATGATCATGAGGATGACAATGTTTGTTTTCATTGTACACTTGATAGCGACTATGGAAATAGGAATTTGTTTTCATTGTACACTTGATAGCGACTATGGAAATAGGAATGCTACTTTGTTTTCATTGTACACCTGATAGTGAGTGACTATGGAAACAGGAATGCTACTTTCAGTGCTGGCACCACAAGCATGTTTCTTGTTTCTTCCACCACTTTATGGTAACCACAGAAACAGGACATTGGAAGGGTCAGGCAGCCTTGTTAACATTTGGAGCAAGTTGAAGATTAAACCTGAAAATCTTGATGTCAAAGCTGAAAACCACCACGGAAACAGGAATATTGACAGGGTCAACCAACATTTTGGAGCATCTTGCTGTGTTGTGGATCACACCTTAAAATTGTGATGTCCAATCCGAAATACCCTCCTGCCCGTGGCGATTCCCCAAAATTGGGGAACCGCCATTGATTCACCCTCCACTTCAATAATTACTAGTAATAGGTGGTCCCCAAAATTTCACAATTCAAAATATCCTATTTTAGTGAGATCAATATGATTTTAGCTTTCATGAAATTCCCTACCAGATTTCATTGTATGTATCCTCATCCTTCGGAAAACGTAGGAGCAACACATTTCGCTTCTTCAAGCGAGGTCTAATTGTAGAGGCTCTTTTGGCGCTCGTTCATCTCTCGCATTTTTCTTCCTGGAAGACCCAAAAGTGGAATAGAGAGCACGAGCGCGCCACTATGCATGCTTTTTGGAGCGAGATCCCTGGAAGACCCGAAAGTGGAATAGAGAGCATGAGCGCGCCGCTATGCATGCTTTGTGGAGCGAGATCCCGGCGATTGCGGCAGTAATATGCAAATGGAAGTGCAACCTTACGAGCAATGGAATCGTTACATATCGTGCCCATCACTAAAGTGGACCATAAGCTCCGGCTGAGAGTGCATTCACCACCACCCTGTGTCGAGGTCATCTTGTCGACGAAGTTTTTGTGGAAATCAGAACAACCGACACCTTTGACTTGGTCAACAAAGCCGTCTCCCACAAAGCGGCTGTTGACTGCGCTACAAACGACTACAATAGTAGAGATAACGGGCAAAGGCAACGACCATATGTGGAGGCAGGCATGGCGACAAATAAGCAGTATTATCCAATGGACGTCGGAACTCATAAATACGGGGTAAATCAGGAAATAAAGCGAAGATTTCGTGTCGCAGAACAACTCACATTATAGGAGAGCAAGAAAGAGGAAACAGACAACGAAAACCAATTCAGAACATAAAGTCATCAAGAAGATTAAAAGCCAATGTTCATATTATACATGAGATGAGGAGTAGAAGGAAAGATAGCTTCTTCACGTCTTAAATCTACAGTGGTCAAGCAAAATCGAAAATCGCAGAACGTTGAAAATCTAGACCCATTGCCAAAACAAGTGAGGCAGTGATTACAACTTCGAGAGAGCAACTTCTCCATGATGGAGAGCAGAAGCAAAATCTTGGAGATCTATCGCTGCTTCACTTGAAGAAAAATAACTTGATCCGACCCCTTGCGGGAAAACTTTCTCACGAAGTTTCATGGTTAGGGGAACTGGGATCCTTCGAGTTATGCAAAAACAAAGAAAATAAAAGGGAAAATTTTCGAGGAAGGTGAATGATTGGCAACATTCATCACCATATTTAAATCAATTCATTGCATTGATCGCCCTTCTCCTTTGCTTTTCTTCGTTCGAAAAAAGTTTGAAACGAAGTATCAAATAATGGAGTCTAGATTTTGTTTACTTGTAATTTCTCATGTCGAGTTGTACGATAAGAGATTGAAATCTCATCTCAGGGAATTTCGTACAACGATACTTTGAGTTTTATTGACGTTTTTAATATCCAGATGTAAGAATATGCAACGACTTCGAAATCGCTTTTTCGAGCGGTGTAGTTTTATAATGATGCAGGTATAAATTTGTATTTCATGAGTTAAGAATTGTTTTCGCATGAGTGCTGAATCGGATAGAGAATGAGTAAGTAAAGGTTACGCGCTTGAACTGTTCATTATTAAAGAAGCGAGTTGATTTGATTGGGTTTTTTGTACATGAGGATTAGGTAACTGCATTGTAAGTGATCTATTTCGAACCGATGGAAATTTTCTTTCATGTTTCTGACGCCAATTCGTTTATCATCGACGGATGCGAAAACGGAGTGACGCCGCCGATTGCATCACGTGGAAATTTTACCCTAGAGATCGATTCACAAGTATACAATCTTTCAGCACAAATGATGTGCGTCGAAGGAGACTATGCAGCAGCACACGGGGTTGGCGTTCACGCGATTCTATGTAACAACAGCGAATGAAAATTGAGAATGGAAAGTATTTTCGATCCTGATCAGCTTTGTGATTGAAGAAGGAGTGATGTCGAATCTGTCAATACGTCATTGAATGCTTTTCTCCACTGCGACGACTTTAAATTGCGAGTCTTCAACTTTCAAAGTACCAAATTTGACTGAAGTGCTCTACGATAAAGCTTCCCATTGTCACTGTCTGGTTGCGAAACGTGGAAAATGATGCCTACCAAAACAAATGTTATGATGAAGTTCTGAAAAATTGACGTCATTAATGACTCGCCTTCTAGAAAGATTAACTTGAAAATGTGAAATTTGACGCTCGTCATGTAATGTTAAGAAAGTGCTGTCTCAAACAAAAGGGAATTCACATTCTGCTTTCACTTTCTTTGAACACTTTTGATTAAGAGTGGTGCTCTGGGATAATCATTTAGATAACGTCGTACATTGAAGGCGAAAGTTTGAATAAAGAGCGTATTCATTCAACGATACGACGTATGTCATCCAAGAATGAAGAGTGGTATACCTGGATCGCCTTGACAAAAACTGCTCGTGAAATCTCGTTCAATGATTTGATACTCTACATGCTGTTTACCTCTCTGGTTTGCCTATCCGCGGCTTCATAACACCCTTCACCTGAAGAATTCGAGATCGAGAGAACAAATTGAGTCCAATCAAAGGGCATTTCGGAGACAGTCGGGTACTTGCTGATCAACCCTCACAGTGCCTGCAACACCGGTCCATCATGTTAGTTAAGTGGTACGTATGCTGTGGGTTCGTCGATATCAACCGCTTTGAGACTACAGCGTTTTGTCGATATAAACCGCTTTGAGGCTTTAGCGTTTTGCATTGGGTCTTGCATGAAGTATGAAGGGCTCCAGACCTTGGGAGAACAGAGGAATTTTGTGCCGTTTTCGTCTTGAATCTCGGCTTTCGTGATTCCTATAATCGCTACCATGGACTAATGAGTGCATCGTGCGATGCCGACTTACCTATAATCGCTACCATGGACTAATGAATGCATCGTGCGATCCCGACTGACCTATAATCGCTACCATGGACTAATGAGTGCAACGTGCGATGTCGACTGACCCATAATCGCTACCATGGACCTAATGAGTGCATCGTGCGATGCCGACAGAGGCGCGGCCTGGGGCATCAAGCGATCAGGAAAATGCGACAGGATGCTGGTGTTCTAGAGGTTATGGGGAAGCGTGCATATCCAATTTCCTGCCATGCCTGGTTATCTCTGGTCAGAGCTACGGACCTTCTACAAATCATCATCGTCATCTTCGGGAAGAGGCTGGGCTGCGGCTTGGGCCAGCTCTGCTTCATAGCGAGCCTTTGTCTGCTCGTCAATAGTAAACTCAGGAGGCTGGAGAGCAGGAGCTTCAACGAAATGAAGTTGGTTGTCCCCGCTGAGCTTTCGCGCCAACCAAAGAAATGGCTTTTCGAAATTATAGTTGGACTTGGCTGAAATATCGTAATACTGAAGATTTTTCTTTCGATGGAAAGTAATCTGCTTCGCCTTGACCTTTCTGTCCTTAATTTCCACTTTGTTACCGCACAAAACAATGGGAATATTTTCGCAAACTCGAGTCAGATCACGATGCCAGTTTGGAACATTTTTATAGGTGATACGCGAGGTTACATCAAACATAATGATAGCGCATTGACCCTGAATGTAGTATCCATCTCGCAAACCACCGAACTTTTCCTGACCAGCAGTATCCCAAACGTTGAATTTAATTGGCCCGCGATTGGTGTGGAAGACCAAAGGGTGAACCTCAACTCCAAGAGTTGCGACATATTTTTTCTCGAATTCTCCGGTCAAGTGACGCTTTACGAAAGTAGTCTTTCCCACACCGCCATCGCCAACAAGAATCAATTTGAATTCAGGCACGTCTTGAGACTTGATGGAAAAGGAGGAAAGAAAGCAAAGGTGAGACGGCAAGATGGTGCTAAATAATCGACGTCGAATCAACGAGGACGAAAAACGAAGGATTCCTAAATCCTGTAGACATCGTAGAACACCTACATGGATCATGGAATTTCTATGGATATCGTGGACTGCGTTGGTTGGCTACAGTTCATTGGAACATGGAAGGCCTCGCGAAGTACACTGAGAATCAATGAAAGTAAAATCATTCACGAGGCTCTCACCATTTTGATTCAATTACAATTGTAAGGTAACGTGGAGGAGACGAGCGATGCAATGAAAGTCACCAGAGGTGGGAGCTGTGGATGGTCGATGTGATTCTCTTCGGCTCGCAAATGCGGATTTTATAAAAGCGGCGCGTCGTGTAATACGCGCGCCCTCCAGACCTTTTGAAATGCTTGTCGTCTTTTGCTGATTTTCACTTGTACTGGAGTACGACGTACGATACACGGTACTTCGTCGTAGAAGTATGCAGGGTGTCATACTCCGTACGTGGTATAGTCCTTGTACTCGGAGTAGTACCAGTATGCATATGTACTCGGAGTAGAAGGTACAATGTACTGTAGAAAGTAAAATCCTCTACCTACTGCAGATACACCCTACAGCGAGCGTGGAACGTGGGAGGTCCGGTAAAATCACGTTTCTTCTCGTAGCTTCTACATGCAATTAATACCAAGCAGAGGTGCGTGGCTGGACCTTCCATAGTTGTACTTGTAATCTCTGTAGCTACATACTACCGATAGAGAATTACCGTACCTTACTTGTGAGCCTGTACTGCAGTACTCCGATACTACGCTACCAGTAATTCTAAAACTGGCTATAATTATCCACGAAGGTCCAGAAAATGACGGTTTCAGACTGGATCGAAGATAGCTAACTATCATACGTCTCACAGCGGCAGCACGTAAAATAGATTTGGGATTTTTTATCATACGTCTTGAGTTACAAAATTTCCCGACCCGCTCCAGGTGTGTCGACAAGCACATGCTCCGAGTACGATGTGCCTATAGCCTTATTCTACATGATAGTATGATCCACAGAGTTCAATAGTCTCACAGTTACTGAACTAATTTTGCGTACTAACAACAGGTACTGATACGTACGGTAGTCCTACCTATTACTACGAGTATTTCGTAGAACAAGGGGAGCTACAAGTACCTCGTACTGGAGTACGGTTACTGTTCGTCACGCGTCGCGCAAGTCTGCAACAACCTTGCAAACGACGAGCGGGCATGGTTCATGGCAGTTGTCAGTTTAATTGCTTCAGGTTACACGACATGGCGTCATGGCTGATCACTTCGGTACGACTTTAGACACACAACCTTCGACTCGATAAGTTTGAATCCTAAGAAACCTCGCACCCCGGCGAGCGGCATCTATTTCCAAGTACCGACCAGTTGTACTTTAGTCATCCCTTTGTCGTGACGAGTACAATGGAACCCGTGACCAAGGACCGTGGAATGAATCCCAGTCACGACGGAAATGGAAATGGAAACGACGACAAATGTGCATTTCAAGAACATGTTCATATTGAGGAAGATGACACCTCGATGGGAATAGTCAACGATTGCAATGATGCCCTTTCAGTAAATGGCCTGATACAACCAGGAGAATTTTTTCACGACTTGAAATCAGAAGCGACGCAACGTAGTGACCGTGATCCTTCCGTTGCCAACGATGCGGAGGTGCTCGTTCAATCGAAAGATGCACTCAAGATTGAGTCGGTTATTGACTCCCCGCGCGATGCGGTTGTATCAACAACTGTGGTATTAAAGGACGGATCGCCACCGGAACGTGACATAACCGAAGTCACTCACGAAAGCTCACGACGACAATACGAAGTAGGAGGGCTTGCTATCCACCGAAGACGGCATCTCTGTGATGGAAGGAAGGGAGGCGCATACCGGAATCGTGGATTGTACAGTACCTTCGTACGAAGGCTATGGCGAACCTCCAACAGACATTGACGCATCCAAGAACCCGAAAAACGCACTCGGTGTTGGAGGTTTCAACAGATCAGGGGACACAAATGCTGACCTTCTTGTCAGTAAAAGTGATATCACAACCGAAATCAATCTCTTAGCTAACGAATCCGCTGATCCGATTGAGCTACAAGGGCCGGGCTGTAACAGCTCCAGAATACCAATGCCAGAAAAGGACCACAAGAGCGGAGATGATCAATCTGGCATCGATTTTTACCAACTTAGCCGAGAGACTTCTTCAGAAAATCCAGTTATAATCGCAAAATCATCTGATAGTGACGAAGCAAATGAGGATGACTTTGCGTCAGGTGCAGCAGCTACTATGGCTGCAGTGGCAGCTGCTGCCTCTGCCAACACCACGTCGCCTTCTGCTGCAGCTGAAGCTGCGCGAGCGATGGCACCGAACCTTGTCCCAGCCACGATATCAACTCGAAAAGAGGATATTACCATCGTTCGATTGTCAGCAGTCAAAGCACAGATGTTGAAACGAGTGGATTCAGTACACAAGGCGACCCAGTCCCATAGCGATCATGGATTAGACCAACGGAGAGACATCGTAGAGCAAAGGCTTGCAAGAAGCGAGAACGACGCATTCTTGCAGTATCTGCTGCTGTTTCAATACTTCAGAATATACGAAGAGAGCCACGATCCACTTGAAATTGTGTCGTCGGCTGTTGAACCTTTGGGCCCGGGGACGAACGATGGCAAGTCATCGGGACAATCCCACGTTTTGACTTCTTCTGAAAAGGTTAGGTCGATGCTGCACATGGCCGAAGAAGCCTATGACGCGATGGAAGCTCTGCTCCCTGCCTTGCCCTCCAAGGTGGATTACCAACGCAGTCTTGACGATGGAGAGTCGGAATTCCTTGACACTCCTCTTGTGCCCGACTTGTTGCCGCCGTGCACTTCGGTGCGTGGGGACGCGACTTTACAGTTCTTCCTTGCATGTCGTGGGGAGAGAAAAAGCAGTCAGACAGACCAGGGGCTGATTTATCTCCTCCAAAGGACGATACGGCCTCGGAGCCTGAACTGCCGTTGATGCCAGCTCAAACGAAAATGATTCTATTGACCTGAATGTCGTGCCCAAATCGGCGGCCTCAGTCTTCACGAGCATGTTCTCGTCAATGACGCGAACAAGCAAAATTCCACCCGCTCGTCCTAGCAGTAGCGCCCTTGCCGGCGTCTTCCGAAAACGTTCACACGCCAACGACTCAATTTTGTCTGAGAAAGAGGACGATGTACCGACTAGAATCAGTTCGGAAGGCGACCTGCTTCCTGGAGAATATGCCGTATCCATTGATCGTGAAATGTTGGGATTAACCGTCGAGAATGTATTGGAACGCACAGTTGTGCGCACGGTACTTCCAGGAGGCGCAGCCAAGAAAGCAGGAGCGAAGATCGGATCCCTGATTGTCAAGGTCGGAAACGTAGAAACGAAGAACCTCACTCATTTCGAAACCATTGATGAACTTCGCCAAAGTCAACGACCGCTGAAGCTTGTTCTGCGCCATATTGCCGGTGATTCATTGCGGTCTGCGCGCGAAGAAATGGGTCGCCTCATTCGTGGAGGTGGGTTCGGTACGTCGCTTGCTTCCGATCTGAATGGTAATGCGGAGCTGGAGAAACGGCCAGCCGTCCAATCCTTCGCAAGGGCTCTCAATGGGAAGCTGTCGAAGGCCGAGGCTTTCTCTCAGGTTCTGCACCAGCGGTGGAGCAAAGATGGGACACTTTATGTTAATAAGAAGGAAGAAGCGCTTGTGCAAGCAGGCGAGAAACTAGTTTGGATCCTTACTCTGCTTGTAATCGGTCTTGAAAGAGAAGCGTCGAAGGCACCATCTCTTGCATCGCGAGAGAGCCACCCCGAGGGTTCTCCAGGGAAGCGGTCGTACGCATCTCACGCGGGCGAGGACTATGTCGAGGCATCGAAAAGCGTTTCAAAAGTTCTATGGGATTTTGTAAGCTACAAACTTCTCGCTGCTTCGAGTCACCAAGGTGATTCAGGGAAACCTGCAGAAGAGTTTGCGCTTGGTAGTCCTGGAAATCGTGGGAGGCGAGGGCCGCCACCGCTTCCTGCCGGGCGATTCGGGGCACGTGCGCGAGCGCTGGATCACGTGACCACCAAAAGGACGAAAGATTCCAACGAACTTCTTGTTCGCATCGGAGATGTTCTACACCGCACACGGACTTTCCTTGCGGACCCGGCCTCACCACCAGCGGCTCTGGTCAGAGGAGAAGTGATATCGTTTTTGTGTGACATTCTGGACATAGATACGGACATGGTGCTATCTGAAGAAGAGGGTGGATCGTCAAGCGCTGGGATCAAAGCGGCTCCTCTCAACGACCTCGGCGCTGCGGGTAGTCTTCTGAAATTGATCATCCTGAACTGCTCCATGATGAGGAGTCCTGGCTGTACCTCGTTGACAAATACTAGGAACGATCTTGACATGGAAGAAGAACAGCGACGACGGTTTGGTTCCTTGAAGAAACAACTAAGCGGAGTTGACCTTCATCGTTTTCATGCAGGAAATCGATTTCTTGCTGTCGTCCACAGGCTCGCCGCCAGCAGGTCTGTCAGTGCACGTGTCACGGCATGTTCGCTGGGTCCTGTGCTCTGGGGACACTTGGATTTTCCGCATCAGCTTCAGGTGAGCGACCCGTCAACACTATCGTTGCCACTCGTCTCGGTTTTCTAACATTCTGTCAGCTTCGAGGTGTCATTACCAGGGCCCTGCATGACGTTGACGTTGTCGTTCGCAAATCAACAGCATCCGTGCTTCATGAGATAGCGGAGCTAGTCTTTGACCCCAGGGCTGTTCCGTGGCTAGTTCTGATGTGCGAGCGAGCAATGACAGATCCCGAACCCCAACTCAGAGCTGCCGCGATGACTCTCACGTGGCATCTCTCGGAGCACTTACCCAACGCTTTCCTTGGTGATGCTAGCGAAGGAAGCCGGTCTCTCCGCCGTCTTCCTCCTCGGAGTGACCCAACGTTTGCTGAAGTCTACCTACTTCAGTGTAAACTACTGCCCGTCGCTACTAGACTCGCTGAGGACAGAGCTCCATCTGTCCGGCTTGCAGTTGCCGCTCAGTGCGATCGATTGTGTAATTCGCTCGGCGAGCACTGGTACAGCGTCATCCTCGACGTCTTACACGCCTTGCTGGGAGATATGGATGAGAATGTTCGAGGCGAAGCGATTCTCTGTGTTCCTCGCATGGCGGAGATTGTGCTCATGACATCGACGCCGGAAAGAGCAAGCGTCGGGGTATTGGAGGCGTTTCTACCTGTTTTGGTCAAGCTTCTGAATGATCCCAGCTCAAACGTCCGTGTTGCACTTGCAACAGCAGCGGGGGACTTACTGACGCTGCTGGTTGGGCTCCAAAGTCTCCATGAGATATCCCCACCATCGGCGCATGACCAGCTCTCCGAACTGACTGAAAAGACGAACAAAAAGCACGTTGATGATACTCTCATTCCACTGCTGCAAAATCTGCTGAATGACTCTGAACCAGAAGTCACGAGCGCAGCGCTAAGAGCAGTGACGAATGCCTCCCGTGGAAATGTTCGAGAAATCCGGACCCGACGGAATTCGCGTGTGGTCGATGATGACACGCTGTCTATCTCGTCATACCAGTCGCACACCAGTCTCGAGCGCAAAGACCCTGTTTTCATTCCGGTCCTTTCTGAGGAACAAGTAATGCGTCTCCTGCCTACACTTACTGGTCTAGCAAACAGTCGGCAGTGGCGAGTTCGTCAGGGCGCAGTTGAGATTGTACCTGCTTTACTTGGGTGCACTTCGAAGCTTGAAATCAGATCTGTGGTTGCACAGCTTTGCTTTCGATTGATGGACGATAAGGTGGATGCAGTGAGGAGGACTGCTGCAGAGTGTTTATGTCTGAGCGGAGGTGGCCTCGGTAGCCACGGAGAAGAGAGCGCTGGTGAATGGGTGAATGCGATTGTGATTCCACACGTTCTCCACTGCAGCAAGAGTCCTGATTCGAAGCAACGCCTTCTTAGCTTGAAGATGATTGAAGTTATCATAGCCAACGGTATCTGTCCAGCAAGGCGAAGGACTTTGCGACAGGACAGTTCCGATCCGCCACGACTCGAGCTTCTCAAGATCGCGATCTCGCTGTCGCTGGACTCTGTTGCAAACGTCCGCCTGAACTTTGGGAGACTTGTGTATAGTGTCGTTCTACTCGTTGATGATGAAGAGGTTGCCGCATTAACGAACGCTCTCAACGAGCAGATGAATGCGGAACAAGAGCGCGAGCGTGGCGGCGATCGAGATGTTTTATTCTTCGCCTCGCAAGCCATCACACGCTCAAAGAGAAGGACGAGGTATCGTTGGCGTCCTTGCAGGTTGGATCTGACCGATGAGTTTAGGGGTGTGCTATTAATTTAGACAAGAATCCATCAATCAAGTGCCACCTGCAGCGTTTCTCGCTCGCCATTGTCTCGCAAACGTTTGCACCTCTTCTGCCTTTGAAAAGTCGACATATATGGATCCTTTTGCCTTTGAGCTCCAGGTATGCGCACCTATTGTTTCAGAGTAGCTTTTGACAGCATTGAATTCGCTTTCGGAAACGCAGTCGCATTTCCATGCCTCGGTCCACTGCAACCTGCGCAATTCGCGGTCCCACAACCAAATCTGATCTTCGACATTCTGGGGGATGGAAGACCCTGAATCAACCCTTAGTTTTGGGTGAGCATGTTTTTCTAGAAAGCGAAGAATCTGCTCAGCCTTCACTCCAAGGGAGAACGCCGATTTGACACTGTCTCTCGTAATGATCATAAACACCACATTTGGCAACCTGCGAATCGTGTTTACGTCGCAAAATAAAGCAAGCATGCTCACGTGCAGTTCACTCGTCGTGTACGCACAAAGTTGGAAGTTGGTTTGCACGATGATTGCGAGGTGGGATGAATCGTGTGGCTTCGGATGCGCCAGGGCTGCATCCAATACCTTGGTTGAAAGTGACCACAGTGATGAAGTATTCGATGACGTGTCTTGAACAAGCTGCAACGCAATTTGAGTTGGATAGAAGATACTGCATTTCTCACTAAGATTTCGTACGTATAAAAGCCCAAACAGCGACAAATCTCGCATCAGACTTCTCCCACGTTTGTTGAGCGACGACGAGGAGTAGGCGTCACCAACCTTTGCGAAACTCAATGAGATGAGAAAAAGCATTGCCTCAGCGAGGAATTCATTTGCCTTCTTGTGGCCCTCCAGCGACTGCAAATACTGGACCACGAAATGCCATACTTGCTGGTGCGTGTCCAACAACATAAACTCGTAGCCACTTGACGTGATGATCAAAGGCGCTCGATCAGCAGGGCCTTTGAAATCAGGATCAGGCTGCATCAATCCAGTCTCCTCTAGGAAACTGATGACCGCCTGAGGTGGTTCTTGTCGTACGTTTGGGGTTCCAACGAGAAAATGTAGAACTGCATCCCATTGATCTTGAGTATGTCGGTCGAGGTCAGCTAAAGTGATGGGCTTATACTTGGCACCCGATTCGTTTGCAATATTAATAATTTCGGAGGGTGTTAACGCAATCCAGGGTGAGGAATCCAGTGATCGAATCGATGCCTGCAAACCCTCGTTAAACTGGCGAGTCAACATAATGTCATCGCCGTTCTTCTCGATGATTCCCCACTTTTTGAGTTCTTTGAGGAGATGAGGAAGCTTTTGTTTTTGATGGACCCAATCACTGACACCTTGAACCCCCGCCTGACCTCCCAAAGGAAAGCTCCCACCGCAGCACGCCAATCTCATGACAATTTGTTGTCCAACGTCAGAGAGCTGCTGGAGGATGGCCCTACAAACGAATCTACCTCTGCTCTCATCAATGTATAATTCCAAGAGATTGGAGCGAGGTAGCGCAGTGCGAAGATAGTCCAGCACACCACTAGTCGATATCCGTTTCTTCTTTAGTTTTGCTTCAATATCCGCCATTGTCACTTCCACGGTCAATAAATGAAAACCAGAGTTCGCTCACATGTGCCGCCGATTCCGACTTCCGGCTCGAGCTCTTGGCGCTACGTATGATATAGTACACGACAGATGCGTACAGTAGATTGTAGAACCGTAGTAACCAAACCTACGGTAGTAACGGTACCGTACAACGGTACCTCTCGGTTCTTGTTGTATGCAGTTTGCAGTAGTACTGTACTACCACGTACCAGTTACAATTGTACTGTAGTATGCAACAGTAGCACTTCGAGTATGCATACTGCATACTATGCGTCAGTAGAACGTAGCCCAGGTAGCAGCTGGCACAGCACAGGATAACTCATATCTCATATGTCATATGTCATATGACATACGTACTCGTATGCACCAAACTCCGTCGTATTGAGCGTTTCTGCTCATCACATAAGCGTTGATAACCACGCTTTACAAAAAAAGACAGTTGAAAATGATCAAGCAAATCGTTCTCATCGCCGCTCTTGCTGCCTCCGCTTCAGCGTTCGCTCCGGCTCCAAGGTGTGTGTTATTCAAACCTGTAAACAGCGATATGACGGTAGACTTTTCGCCATCGTCGCATCTTCTCCTTCAACTGGATTGATATTCAAGTGCGTGTTCGTCTGGCCGTTGGCCACAGCAGGAATCGATGGATCCTGCACCAGGTTTGATACCAGGTACTTCCTGTACTCGAATTGGTAGTACAGTACCGGAACAATTTTACTACCGGTGGACGTCGAATCCGTGCTTTGTGCACCTTTGGGCATGGAGGCTGACGTGTTGGCTTGAGTGATTGTTGCAGTTTTGATTGCATGATGCCTCACGCCCGTTCTTCCCTCTCCTTCCTTGGCAATGCTTCGCCTTACTAATATTCAAATGATGCACTCTCTCCATCGCAAAAAACTTATTCCGATCTTTTTATGATGATTCTTCGATCGAAGACCTTTCGGGATTTCTCTCGCTCTCAAGGCTGAACCTGAGGAGAAGGACTGGGAGGCTGAGTTCAAAAAGATGGAGAAGGAGGCCGAAGAACGACTTGATGCCAAGGTTGCTGAAATGATGTCCAACATTGAGAAGACCGGTGCCACAGGAAATTAAGCATTCCGACCCCACTACTAGCGTAGTACTGGAATGAACATGGGATAGCTCAAAACTCTCAGGCCTTGTAAAATTGCTATGTCAAGAGTTTATGAAATAGCATATATTTAACTCGTCCTGCTAAAGACATTACTTCTCCTCACAACAAGAGCGTTCGCTGTCGACAGGACTGATTTGTTCTAAGTCCGCTGGATGGTTGAGGTGAGGCAACCGCTGCGGCGAGGACAAACACCTCCAAGACGTGGGATCGAACCTTAGGAATGCCCGGTAAAGAAAGGATATCTCTGAAGCGAACACAACTAGTGCACAATGCATACAAACCCAGCAAGGTCCGACACGAAGGGACTCGCGAATGAAGCGATAATGCGAGCCAGCTCAGTTGCAAATTTAAAATCCATTCCGAGTCATGCTGGCTGCAGACAACTGCAAACAAATTTGCTCTCAACAGATTGAATTGCTGACAGAATTGCTTTGCCGACAGCAGAAAGAAATTGCCGATGATGAAAAAATCTTGCCAGCATGGATGAAACAACACCACCATGGCTCAACTCGTTGTATCACGCCAATCAGATCACGACTGGCACGCAGTCTGAAACTGTACAACTGGAACATTCCCTTGCCGGACCTTCCAGGGGCATCCCAAAAATCTGCTTGAAGCTATGTAGCTTTTTATGTTGCCCACGTTGCCAGAAATGGGTGCATTTCTGGATGTCCCAATTGAATCTATCTCGAGTGGGTCTACATGTAAACACCACAAAAACATGTGGAAACAAAAAGTCCCAAGTCTCACTGACTTTGACATGTGTGCACAACCGAGAGGGTTGCCGTTACTGAGACTCATGGGCAGAGAGCCAGCCCTTTGCTTAACTATACTTATAAACACCAACTGGGAAATCATGCACATAATAGCGAAAGCTCAAGCTCCTGCCTGGTTCCAAGAACTCTTACTCTTGCTGGCATACTCTTGCTGGCTCACTCATGCTTTGTGCCCCTGTGGAACAAGGAGGGATAGCCATCTCCAATATAAACTCCCTCATTGAACAAGACTTTCAAGTCCTTGTAATCTGCACAGATTATGGTGGCTGTGTACTTCAGACAAGCAAACTTTCTACTTCCACTTAGTGAGGTTCTGTCCAACCTGCTGGTTGATGATGTTTACAGTTTGGCCAACTTCAGAAAGAGCCCACAACATCCCACTGCTAGGAGTATTCTATGCTATGTCAATCATTCTCCTGTTCTAGTAGAGAGCACCTGACATGGCCCCTCTTTATCCAGTTATCCTTTAGGGATCTGGATTTCTATCTGTATTACTGCAATAGTTTGTTTCCTGTTGTTATGAACCCCCTAGTTTCATTTGTCATTGGTTGTGATGCAGAGTGCCATGACGGTCTCTGTGGACACTGAATGGTTCATTTCCAATCAATAATTGCTTCACTCTGCCATACATGTCAAGGTCCCACAAGCCAAAGTAGGAATGCACAAGCAGACTACCCCTTAGGACCCCAAAGAAAGTTGATGACATTGTCCAGAAGCAGAGTCAATGGGACACGTTGTGACGCAGCATATCCCACCACTATCTGCGCAACATGTGCAAAAACATATTTGGCTGCAGATGTTCGTTTTAGCCTGCATAACAAACAGGACATGTTTGGAGCATGTTCCAAGGAAATGCTCCATTTGACATCGTTGTTGGGGTGGTTTAAGAACAGTATTGAAGCATATGCAATACATCTTTTTTAGCACCAATTCTACGTACTTGTCACAACAAAAATGGATTGAAGACCCTATAAACCCAAAGTCATGTTTATCACATGATCTGAACATTCATACACCATTGTGAAAAGCCATAGTTTTACCGCTGATCCAGATGCACCAACATTACCAAATGCCCATCCGCAGGGCTGATTTTTTTAGGCGATCTGGCCGGCGCGCCTACGAGCGCCTAAAAGTTGCAAATTTAGGCGCTTTGTCGAAGTCTAATTTAGGCGCTGCGGTTAGGGGTTAGGGTTACAGTACAGTGTCACAGTGCCAGTACTAAAATCAAGACAAAGGATCACCACAGTACTACTGTACAACTAATATATCGTCCTACTGGTACAGGCTACTGTTTATAAAAAAAAAAAACCTAAAATCTATTTTACGTGCTGCCGCTGTCCCGGACAAAAACGGAACTCGACCCACACGGATGACCGCTACCCTGGAGTACAGTAGAGGCCACCTGGAATAATGAGTAGTGCAATGCTGCACTACCCGACTATCTTGCAACCCAGAAGACTTCTCTAGGACTGCATGCTCTGATACTTTGACTTTCTTGCTTGTTGGTAGTAATGGTTGCTCGGTAGGGAGGGTGGCTGTAATGTGGAAAGAAGATCCACCACTTGTCGGAGTAAAATTTCCACTTCACTCGGTGACTTACTACTGCTTGAATATGACTTTGTTGCCTTCCTAAAGGTTGGCCCTGCTCTGGAATGTACTGGATCTTCGGTGATTGATGTATCAATTGCATCATGGCTGCTTCATGCTGATTTTGCTGCACCGTATGAAGAAATCGATTCACTGCAATACGGAAACTCCACTCTTGAATAGGATAACTCTGCTCTCGAATACTTAAACTCTTTTCTGGATCACTTGGAATCCACTTCTCTCGGTAACTTGCTGCTTGAATGTGTCTTTGATGCCTCCCTAAAGGTTGGCTCTGCTTTTGTATAGATTGATTCTGAAAGAAACTTGGCTCTTGGATCAAAGGATGAAATAAGAATTGATCACCATGGATGATTGATCGACGCCGTAGAAAATATACCAGATTCTGCCGTAGAAAAATTTCGATTCTGGAAAATACCAGTTATCTTGCAATTCAATCTCCTCCCTCCACTTCTGTTCAATCTTCATTTTCATTGAAGAAACTTCTTCATTGGTGTGTTTGACATGTTTGTAGTTGAATGACTTAACTTGAGAGGGCCTGGGGGCCCTCCCTTTCATGGTTGATGTTGTGCTCCTATTCGTCGTAGATTCCGTACTAGATTTCATGTAGGATTTCGTATGGACTTACTACTTTCTACCCTGGGAAAATTCTACAGGCTACTGTTTATAGTCGTACTGTCTACTGTAGATAAATATATATACAGTATGAATATCTATATTTTCGTTTAATTTAGGCGCTTTGTCGAAGTCGACGAATTTAGGCGATCATGCTCATTTTTTAAGCGCCCGCCTAAAAAAATCACCCCTGCCCATCCGTAATCAAACATCAGGGCATATACTGGACACTTGCCTTCAAATATTTAGCATAATGCCTTGGAGGAATTAAAGAGAAGCAAGATGTTGCACTCAAACTGCATGTGATCATGATTAACATAGAAATCAGTTTCTTTATGTACATGCACAATTACGGCACACAGTTTGCATCTTAATCATGTGTGGTCAGATTATCTTGTTCATTGTGCTGATAGCACCTTTTTGAAACTGCTGTAGCTACCTGTAGAAATTGCGATATCATCTGTTTCTAAAAAGGGATATTGATCCTACGGATGAGATCATAAGCAAAGAACCAGTACTCCAGCCAACATGTTGTGATTGCTAGTTTGAAGATGGGGAATATAGTGGTTCAAAGCCAATTTTTTGTGGTACTGATTCCTCCTCCACTTCATTCATTGGTATTATCATAGTGTAATAACACTGTACTAGTTCAAACACCACATTAATTGGTAACCTGTGTATATTGGGTAAAAGTTTTATCTACTATCAGATCTGATTCAAATGTAGTGAAATGACATCAAATCAGCACTAAGGACCAATCTGCATGCTGCACCTGTGCCTTACTGTCACTTGCGCTGGGTCATGCATGTTTGCTCTCATTTTACTTTTCACCACATTCCGGATTGCTCCCAGCAGTGCTGAGGGTCATTCCTACTATCATGCAAAACTCCCAGTGACGCACAAGTGTATTGCTAATACCTGTTTTGATGTCACTAAACATCCCATACCCAGCAAAGGAACACTTTCTTCTAAAGTTCATAGCTTGGAACTTTTGCAAAGGTGCCCTGTTTGAGAAGGTTATGAGTTGCATCGATGTAAAGCAAAAAGGGCAGATTCTCCCATGCATCTCTTCTTCAACAGTATTCTGACTATTGGACAATGTCATAAACAGCAACAAGGAGCAGAAGGAGGTACAATGGACCATAGCACTGATGACAATGATGAGAAGACGGCGAAAACACTACTGTTGCTCTCTTCTGCTATTCAATTTACTGCAGACATTCCTGCTTTCATCATTATAGCATGCTGGTTGAAGGAGTTTAGTTGGGGAAACCAGTCAATAAGAAGGATTCCCAGAAATCCAGCACTGTTCAATGATCATTTCCTAATGGGGCCACTTCATTACATGATTGGGAAACAGGGCAGCTTAAGATGAAGAATATTTGAATGTCGTCACTTAATGAATTTGTTTATGACACTGTTGTCTCATATCTGCTGACCATATTTGCTCGTGGTTAATGCAGAGAGGGAAAAATAACAAGGTGGTTAAATTCTAGAGTCATTTGGTGGTCAGCAGCAGCAACAGCATCAGTTGCAACACAATTGTTACAGTTTTTGCTCATTATTCAACACATGAGTTGCAAGCAATTGCATGTTGCTCTGTGACTCAGAAATCTTTGTATGTTGTCTTGCAGATTTCATGATCCTGGTGTAGTGATTTTGCATCACGCACCCTCAACAGAATTGATTGCAGAATAGCACATTAAAAAGGCAAAGCATTGAACCGTTGCTCTTGATGCAACAGTTGTCAGTGCAAGGCCACTTTGTTAGTACAAGTTCTCCATGTCTTGAAAAATGAAGCTATTGCTTTTGGATCTCAAAATTCTACAAGAACCGGTGTGTGTCATGCCCAAATTGTTAAGAACCGGCAAAGATGATCCACCACAAGACTGTTCAAGTCAACACCTTTTTTGACACTGATGATTTTGACTTCCTTGCTTCAAGGACTGGGCAGCCGTCTGGTCATTCCCAAAGTGTTTTCTCTTTTTGTTTTAATCATGTGTGTTTTGATTGGTGGCCCCGGAGTGTTCAGGTGGAGGATCCTTCCGTTTCAGATCTAAAGGTGATGTCATTCTCGCACTTCTATAGCAGCAAACCTGCATGTTTTGAAAAGGTACTAATTGAAATACAAGTACCGGCGCCGCAGCAGACAAAGAAAAGGTGCCATCCACAGAACAACAATGGTCACGCACCAATGAATGGGATTCTTACTACGATCTAGATACTCATATCGAACTTGCACCACGCGGAATTATGTTGTACGTTGTCAGTGACTTGTCATGAAAAAGTTATTCTTTTGGACTCAAAGCCTTGCAGAGCTTGCAAACTTGTGAAGCATTGGTTATGTAGGGAACAACCCTGATGGAATTCCCATGGCTGGCTGTGTCATTGTAACGGGTTAAAACTAACTTCATTGACAGAAGGAATGACCAATAACCATCATGGCAAATGCTCATTTGCCCTTGGTATTATTGTTGTGCTCCTGGTGGATTGAAGTTGAGACTATGAGGAGTTGTGGCCGACTGAGTTCTCCTTATTATATTTGTACTGGAGGAATGCATGAGGAGACAACAAGAAGGCCAGTCAGCGACCAAGTGAATTCTCCTTGGTACTCTTGTGCTGGAGGATTATAGAGATAACAACTTAGTCAGTGACCAAATAAGCCCCAAAATGTAGTGGAGAAATTTAGGAACTTTGACAGTTGCTTCTAATTCCATGCAATTGCAATCTTTATGGCTGGCACAAAAGCTAAGAGCTGCTTGCGGGTCTTGCATGATGCCTTTATTAGCAGTAGGCATCCAATAAGTGAAACGTGAGTGAATGCGTGTTGTCTCCATAATTTGTGCCCTCATAAAGTGCGAAGTAGGCACAGATTTATCCTCGTGCCCTTTGAGAAAAATTGTGCACCAATTCTGTTGTCAGAAAATCACTGCTTTTTTGGAAACTAACAATTTTCTGGGATACACACATACACACACTTTGAATCTCCCCAAATTATATTTGATATGTTTGGCTGCCAATCCAAGAAGTGAAACTATGGTGTGATTAAGGCTGGCGCACCAAGTTTGTTGTCAGCAGCATGTTCAAGCTCTGCCTGTCAGTTCCTCTAGTATATAATCAATGTTGCTTGCCATCAGGTATTTCATGAAGCTCCAATTCTCTGCACAATCAAAATCTGGTGACCTTTATTTATCTATCCCCGCTTCCAGAGGACTTGTCAAAGACCTTATGGATGGCCATGCTAGCCTTTCTTCTCTTGTTCTCTAAGAATTGAATGATGGATATTGTTCACCATTGCACGCTCTCTCGCAATTCTATCAGCCGGAAATGGCATCCTCTGTTGGTCAAAAGATTTGAATGGAGCAAGCTCAGCTTGAGTTCAACAACTGTTTGTTTTGTGTTCATAGACTTCCTAGCAGAAGTGCTGGGACATAGCAACCAGCATGGTGGTTCAGTTCCTTTAATCTGTCATCCAGAAGGGCTCCTATTTAGTGGCGTTGAAGATGAATGATTGGAATGTTGCCTACAGATAAAGTTCTATGTTGATGCCTTCCAAGGAAATGCTCATGATCCTTAATATTCACATTCTTGCTTGGTGCTGTGCTCCTCCATAGACTTTATTCATAGGATAAGCATCCAATCCATTTGTTGACTTTTAGAATGTCCCTGTGAGTGATTGAACAGAACCATGAAGTCAAATTGCGGTAAGAGTGTCGTGACACAGCCAACACATTCCTCAAATTGGACACACATGCAATAGTTAGTCCAAAATCCCTCATTGTTTGGTGCCCCAAATTCAAACTCACAAGAACAAATGGTGAATCTGTGAGATACATCATTCCTGCTTGACCACGTACTGGAATGGATGCACCAGTGTCAACAAAGTTTTGGTCTCGAAGTTGAAAGCTCATTTCTTCCAATTGTATGCAGCTGAGGTGATTAGCGAAGTCAATTTCACGAGATTGGATGGCAGACATCATGAGACTTAAGCCATCTATCTTGGAAGTTAGAGGGCAATGACCTTGTTGTGGTCCAACCCATTGACACAATTTGAGAATGAATTGATTAAAAATGCTTTCATCTAACTATCAAAGGTCAAAACAAGTGATCTCACAGCTGGTGACTTATGAATCTTCAGATTTCCACCAAACATGCTGCTGAAGCCATTTCAATTGCAATGTTTTGCTGTATGATGGCTGTAGTCATCAACATAAAACTCAACCATTTTCCTGCCAGTGTATGCTTGCCTTGCGTATCAGTATCTTCCACAATTCTCTTTTCTGGCTGACTTTCCATAATTTCTATCGTCAACAGGATCCATTGGTGTGTCCAAGGCTCTTGCTTGCTGCTGTCAAGGTCAGGGAATGAACTTAGGTTTGTCTCAGTGATAAGCTTGTTCTGCGGCACCAGCTTTCTGTAAGATTGGCTGAATTTCCAACACAGCAATCAAGTATACAATACAGCAGCATGACTTCTTCCCTAAAAATGCTCCAATAGGGAGCTAGTAGGTCTTGCCGAGAACTCTTACTATGTTTGTGGATCTTTGGGCTTGCAAGAAGGGAAAGTGCTTGTGATTTGTCCTTGTTAGTAGCAGGATAATCCAGCATGTGGCTGACAGTTCCTTCGCTGGTTGCCGTTAATTCAAATCCACTCCTATTGCAATCTTCAATTGCCAGCAATCTTAGTTTAGTAGTTGTAACCAACGCACTGAATTCTTCCCCTTCTCCATTCAAAGAAATAACCATACTAGCACAGAATAGACATTTCTTTCCAATTATGAAGATATCAGCATAAGGAGAACAGAGATTTTCTAAACTGTTCTCATTGATTACATCCCTGCACCCATCACTTGTTCTGTTGACTTGCTGAAGCCATTCAATAACCTGCTGAATAAGATCAAGGACACGTCGGTCATCACTCCAGCTCCCGAGGAAAAGCCATATTCTTGCTTCCTCCAGACTAGTATCCAAGTAACTCTTCACCAAGATCCTGCTGACTGCTGAAGTTGATCGAGCAGGATGATGCAAAGCCATTTGTTTCTAGTTAGCTGTTTCTTTGGCTGCTGGAACAGCTTAAACCTACTTTGCTGTTGATTGCGATAACATTTCTGTCATCAAATCCATAACATAACCCAAGCCCACAATACCAATCACTAGTTCTATCATCTAGACAAGAAGCTTTTCTCATTCATCAGATCCACCTGGTGGGTGGTGTTGTGACATAGTACCCCCAAAAATTCTTCTCTGATTGCAGTATTAATCAAGAATGCCTGGCTGCCTCCTGCTTTCTGTTGGGAGTAATCCAGTGGTGTTCGATTCTATTAAAATATCAGTATTGCCCCACCACACAGCATTATAGCTTGGTTCATTCCATCTCTATCAAATCCTAGGGACAAAAACATATCTTTTGGTCAGCCATTTGTCATGGTAATGCTTTTGTTGCTTGACTTTGATCCAACACGGTCATTATTGTAGCCAATTAGGAAGTCTGAATATGTCCAACTTGATAAATGAGTGTACATCACTAAGATGTTTACCTGATGAGGATTGGCTGGAAGATGATTGAATTGCTGTTTCATTGTCATGGTCTGCAGTTCGTTTTTTATTGGAGATGGCTGTGTTAATTCCACGTGATGATCAAATATTGATAAGCATGATGATGTCAAAGATATCTATAGTTAAACCGACCAATCACTGGAATGTGTGCACCTTTCCTGACCTCCGTAGTTTATACTGTCGTTCGTACTACTGTCCAATAATCATATTGTCGTACCGATGCCCATATACCAATACGCCACATGTGATATTAACAGTCCCCGCGACTTCGATATAACCACGTTATTCGGAGGCGTAACATCCCATATTAACCGGCGTTATAAATCCTTGTGACAGAGGCCCCGACCACTTCTAGCCTTAACCATTAACCTGGCAGTGATCTACTGTTTGGACAGTATCTATCCGCGTCCCCGTAGCAACGTCCCGGGGTCACGTCCCCATGCTGCGATTACCATAGGAGGTTCGCTAATAACTCCTTCATTTTAGGACCAGGCATCAACTTCGTCAGGATATCCGCGAGGTTTGAACGCGTATCCTCCTTAGCAATCTTGATGGTTCCTGCAGCTATTGCTTCACGGACTCTATGAAAGTTGATTGCGGCGTGCTTTTTCTTCAGGGTCGACTCCGGCCGTGAATTCGTAACCACCGCTGAGTTGTCACAGAAGACTGCACACTCGTCAGGATAGGCACGCCCATCATTCGCAGCTTATATCTCAACCCTTCGATCATTTCGATTGCAATCCGCATCGCCAGTAGTTCCGATCCATAAGTTGAGGCTTCAACAGTGTTCTGCCTCTTGGAAAACCATAAAATCGGCGCACGATTGACAAAGATAATGATTCCTGAATGTGACCGACGTGTTTCCCTGCATCCAGCATGATCCGCATCAACAAAGCAGGTCATACATACCTCTTCCCTCTCGGTTGAGGCATGTTGGTTGGTATGGCTTCGGCGGCATCTGGGTAAAACTCGGACCAGTCGCACTTGACGAATCGTTTACTCCTATAAGTCGGCACCGTATCATCAAAAACCATCGTTGAACGCGAGTGTGTCTTCAGGTATGCGAAGATATGGAAGGCCTGCTCGAGATGCCCTTGTCGTGCGGATACGAGGTACCGAGACAATATTGAAACAGGCATTAGGATATCAATCCTCCTGAGCTCACAGATCCACCGCAATATCCCGATTAACCCTTGGAAATAGTTCAACTGCTTGCTCCCTAATTCAGGGGAAAGGTCAAGATCCGGCCGATAACCACTTGCTAGTGGCGTCCTTACGTTTGGCATAAGCCTCATGTCGGCCTCTGAGAGCTCGCGCTCGACATCTTTGATCGCCTTCGCCACGTACGACGAAGATTCAAATGCCCACCTTACCTTGTCTGGGTCATCGCTATTCGGGATGCGAAACTTCTTCACGTTTGCCCCAAGATAGGTGTCCGGCTCCTTTATGCTTCCGGGTTTCAGCGTAAAGCGTTTCCCGAGCGCGTCCATGAAGACGTTCGGGTCGATTCCTTGGAACACAAGATCGTCCACATACGAGATCACGTATTCATAAATGTGGTCTCCGTTCGACTTTTCGCGCTCCTCATCCAGAGATCGGGGTCGGCTTTTGACGAAATGAACCCAAGCTCTCGCAAGTTCATTGCAAGATAATCACGGAACGAACGTCCGCTCGAACGCAAACCATACAACGCCTTCGCAATGATAGCCTTTTTCCATTATATTCGGGGCCAAGCTGATCTGTGAACTTTGTCCACACCTTCTCTTTGTTAGGCGCAGCTAAATAGGCGTTCTGAATGTCACATGAAAGGACGTCCAAGTCATTGCTGCCAAGAGAAAGAATAGTCTGACAGTATCTCTACTGACAACTGATGCGAATGTTTCCTCTTTCGTTGCTTCCGTCATGCTGCCTCTCGCGACCAACCTTGCCTTCCTGGTCAAGTCCATCTTGATATCGAAGACAAAATATGTTTCGACGAATTGGAATCCAGGTGGTACCTGCGCGTCGTCAGTCTTGAGGAATTCGAAAGCAGGAAAGACGTTTCGTATCTCCTTCTCAATCGCCTTTTCCCAGAAGTCTGTCCCCGTTCTCTTGTCAATCGCTAATGCTTGGGCTACACTCTTTGGAAGCTCGAGTCCATATTTGTGAGTTACCGACCAGTATTTGGTTTTCACCTTCTTCAGAAGCCTTTCCCGTTTCTTTAAAACGAAGGGCACCCACCATCGGAATGCAGGTTCCTGCGTCAGCTTGTTCGCTACCGCGTAGTCCGCCACTTGTACCGGGTATGAGTCCTTTATGTCAGCAAGGGATACCCAGGTACTTGTGCCGTCTTTCCATTCGACTAACAGGCGCCATCCGCGAGTTGTACGCTTTGGTTTTGGGCCCGCCTTCGTCGAATAATAAGAATCTTCCTCGGATATCGCATCCGATGTCTTCTTGTGATCGATAATTTCCTGCATCAACAGGAGTTGTCGACCATTCTCATCAATCTGAGAATAAATGCACTCGGCGATTAGGTTCGCCATATAAGTGTCTTCAGTCCCGTCCTCAAAACAAACGATGTATTCTCTCGTGTCAAGGATGGGATTCGGATTCGAGGATCCAATTGGCTTGCCGTCGCTATCACGTTTCCGACTTTTGACGGTGCCACGAAGCATTTCACCTCCCCTATCGGTGACGATCTGAGCGCTCAAGTATTTATCGAAAGCCTCGGGTGTGTATTCATCAGCGTCGGCCCGAAGCTTTGCAGCCTCATGTTCGTCAGCGTCATTCACATCCCCGAGTATCTCAACTTGTGGGAGCACATCATTACCTAGCTCCGCAAACACCTCGTCGTTAGTCCGATCGTTTCCGATCTTTCGTCAATCGACTTCAGCAACTCCTCGATATCCTCTCGCATGTCGGCCTTCTCTTCCGGGGTCAGGGACCAAACTGTACTTCTCACGATAGGTTTGGCAGATTTTGGAAGGAGGAACACGGCGTCCCCTCCGCCATAGTCTTCTGCTGGCCCAAGCCAGCATGCCAATTCCTCTCGTTGTCGCTATCAAGAAAAGCCACGACTTCATACCAGCCGTGCATGATGTACAGAGAGATGTCTGGCGTCCAACCGTGTACCTGTTCAAAGGCGCTCCTGCCATTCAGGTCCGGATGTGAACCAGCAACAAAGGATCGGATCCTCGCGCATAAGTTCACCAAATAGTTCCAAAGCCGCCTCGGCGATTTCATTTTATCCTGTAACCTCCGTACCATCCTTTTAATTCCCTTATGTCCAACTCAGCCTTGTTCTGGAATGGCGAATGGGGTTCGGTATACTTCGGATCGATTGAGTATTTCCGGATCCGTTTCTTCCATTCCCGCCACCCCTCCATTGTCGTGTCGTTGTCGCAAAGCAATGTCTCAGGAATTCCAACCTTTTTAACGAAATCGTCGAGCGCATAAATTGATTCGTTCTTCCTCTCCATCGGGTATACCTTCGCGAATCCACGGCCGTTTCCAATCACGTGGGCGTACCTTTGGGACTCCAGAGAAAGCACCTTGGGCTCCATTATGTCCGCATAAAACATCCCACCCATTCGCGGATAGCGTAGGTGCGCCATTTGCGTTTTGAATCGCCGCGTTGCTGGGTTTGGTATGGATCGAACCCCTTTTTTGTGTCGTCACATTAAGGGTTTTCTTCGCTGTCTCGATCCCAACCAACCATCGCTTGGCGACATTCTCGGGTGTCACTTCCGAAGTCACATCACCGGTTCGAATTGCATACACCTTTGTATCCGCTTCGTACGTTGTCAGTGCGGCGACACGTCTCAGTATAGGGTCGTTGTCGAGCGTTCCGACTTCGTTCGCGGTCTCGATCTCAAACAAAGATTGTGTAGCTTCGAGGGTTCTTATGCAACTTTTGATTCTATGTTTATCGGACTTGGATCTGAGGACTTTTAAGCGCCGAGCTCGTAAAGTTGAAATTGTAGAATCGTCCGTCTTGGAATCCTCCTCCACGAGCGAGAGCGCGAAGTTACTAGGAATCCATTCGACGTCAGACGTCAGTTCGACATGGAGTGCGACATCGTCGAGTTCGGCTTGTGTCGGCAGTCGCGTGGTAAAACCAGCAATAACGCCTTCGAGGTCAAAAGGAATGGTCAAGGGCTCAGAGGGTACATGAAGACCGAAGATCGAGTCGGGGGCATACTGTCTATGTCGTTCGTCGACATGCACATCATTGTCTCGTAATTGGTTCGGAGAGAGGAGGGAGAAGCTTAGTGATTCACCGAAGAAAAGTGCCTCATTGATAATCAGAACAAATGTGGCGTTAGAAGTTGGACAGTCATATGCCGTTGCCACTGTTGCGATTGGTACCGTCTTTGATGGGTAATCAGGCGAGTACGCTTCAACCGTCGCGTTTCGCCCCGAGTATTCCAAGACGACGCAGTTGCCTCCAGCGACGCATGTGTCGGCGTGAGAATCCATTTCACACCTTCCCGCGCGATGGTCGCCTTTAGTGATCGCGTCATAGTCTACGGCATACACAGCCCTTGATACCATCGCGACAGTGTGTTCATGTCAGGCACTGTCCTTCTTCGCCTTCTTCTTATTGTGCGCACCGCGGCCGAATTCTTTTCCGGCAGCGTCGTCAGCGCTCGAATCGTCTTCGTCCTCGTCACTCTCGTCCTTCTCCTTTTTCTTATCCACCTCCTTTAGCACATCTTTAATCTGCTTCTTAAGGGCTGCCACTGACCTCTTCTTCCCCTTCGATTTCTTGCCGTCCTTATCCTTATTCCATGTTCTGAGCTGATCTTGCTGCTCTTGGGTGAGGAGGCGATAGATCTTCGGGGGATACCACTTGTTCTCCAACTTAAAGTTCTTTGGAAGTTTCCTCCTTTTCCCTTCTGGTCGGATTTTTCTCCGCCGCTCTTCAATCCAGAGATGTTCCGCTCCTTACTCTTCTCAAGGGTAGCTCGATTTTCGACTGTCGTGGATAAGTACTGCTGACAGAGCTGAAAGTCATTCAACAGCTTCACATCGCCCAGCACAACTGAAACGGCCGATTCCAATTTTGGATCGGTAATACCCTTTAAGAAATCTGCAACCTTTTAGATTCCGGGACGGCCTCTGAGGGATCGCAATCAAGAATCTCGTTATGAGCTGTCTGATGGGTATTGATGAAGTCCTGGAATTTGTATTGGCGACGTGAACCCGAGTAAACGGCGTTGAGATTGACGCATACGCTTTGTTCTTGCGCGTAATCTTTGATGCCGTTCCTCGCACTGTGTCTTTAAAGCCAAGTACGCCCTCCTCCCATCTTGAGACCTCTCGAATTTCTTAATGTACGACCATCCCTCACCGTTAACAGTAAACGACTTTAACTCGCGATAGAATCGGGGTTATCGATGTCGTAATGCCTCCCGGAAAATAGTCGCCTCAATAAGGTATTCGGTTGGTGTACCGAAGTTTGCGGGAATCAGGGGTTCATCTGGATTATCTCTCTCATTTCTAGCCAAGTAGATAAGAGGGATCTTTGCGGCACCCACGATCTGACGGAGGTAGTTCTGGAACGATTCGTTCCAGAGAGCCCACCCGGTAAGCTTTTTCAAAGCGTCCGGCTTCGATGCATCCTCATCCTTGGCGGCGTCTTTAAGCTCATTGTACTCCTGACATTTTGCCGTGAAGATCGCGACGTCTTCACCTGTGAAGTCATCAGCGTCTGCATCAAGTCCGGTGCGCTTCCTTTCATCTGCCCAGAAACGAAGTCCCTTCAAATTCTTTAACGCCATGAATGGCATGTTGATTTGGGCCATGTTCCTAGGTGGATTCCTCGCGACCGAAGTCGCCATCGAGTTCAACTCCGACTCTGTTGCAAGCAACAAGTCGTCTGGTGAGTTAAACTTGGCTTATAAGGTATCGGATGGTTTGGGCATTGAAGCCACAGAGCTCGAGGGCATTCTCCATTGTGGTTAGTGGTCAAATAGCGCAAAAGCTCAAAAGTCGAAGAAGTGTGCAAACAAACAAGGTATAGTGAGAGAGAAGCGAATCTTATAAATGTCGATTTATATGTGACAACGGACGTGAAGATCATGTGACTTGCCATTCTTAGAAGAAGAGTCACCTCAAGCCGGTTTCTTATTGGCTGTTATTGGTGTATTCGATATATGCCTTATATGATGCCCAAAAATTAGTGGGGCATATGATAGGCAATCGAGTCCTTTCGAGTTACTTTACTCGTCTGAATCAAATCTCAACAATCCTGCTCAAGATCGGATCCATCATATTGACCATGATGGACCAATCGGTCGTAGTTCTTCAATCACAAACGACCAGATAGCGCCATCTTTATCCATTGAGCTGTTGGGTCTGATAAACTGTTAATTCCACGTGATGATCAAATATTGATAAGCATGTCAAAGATATCTATAGTTAAACCGACCAATCACTGGAATGTGTGCACCTTTCCTGACCTCCGTAGTTTATACTGTCGTTCGTACTACTGTCCAATAATCATATTGTCGTACCGATGCCCATATACCAATACGCCACATGTGATATTAACAGC